>JBBPJS010000953.1:0-12826 GCA_038088835.1 Singerocomus rubriflavus | reverse complement strand
TGGTGCTGGTGCAACTTCATGTCTCTGCTCGTTGTTCAATTTTACTGTGGTACGTTAGAAATGTCGAACTATGGCCACTGATACAGGACTTACCGAGGTTAGCGACAACAGTGGCGACATCTAGGGGGTATCAGGAACTAGTGTTAAAGTTGCGATAACGATTAACCAGGTGAGGTGATTGACCTTTAAACAACTGACCAGGGCCAACCTTCCATGCCCTCGAGTAACGGTTCGGTCCGCTGCCCTTCTGCAAGTCTGCCAGTGCAAAAACGTCATAAATACAGTGCGATAACAGGCAAACTCATGCATTAGCATACCCAACAGGGTCTCCGAATGACAGCAATCGAGGAGGGTCTAGAAACAGCGTCAGCGGACGGATCAACGAGTATAAGATGCACGTACGAATAGTTTCGAACCTTTCACCTTTCGGAGTGGTTCAATCAAGCGATCATGAAGAATCTGGTGAACATGAGGTCAAGTGTACTATATCTTGGAGGTTGATTTACTCACATAGTCCAGGATGGGCTTTCCATCTGCACTGAGTATTTCTGAGGTAGCTTGAGCACGAGGGTGAGCCCAAGAGCTGTGCTACTGACCATCTTCTCGGCCATCGACTCGCTGATTTGCGCGATCAGGATCATCCACCTCTACTTCTAATCCATGTCCGGAATCTGTGGTCTCCGTTAAAGCATGTTATTTCCGTGCAAGCGTACACAACTTACAATAAAAAAAGAAATGACAACCCTCGGGTGCCTCGCTGGTGAATAGGTCTATTTGATGCAACTACGAGGAGAGGTGAGAGCTCGTATTCTATGTGGGAGACAGAGCAACGCACGATTCTTCTCCGCGTAGGCCAGAGATGTTCTGGGTGGTTCTTGTCGTCCTTCATCAAGATGATATCGTTTGCCCGATACTCATGAGAAGCTGAGATTGATGAGATCGATCGATCGATCGATCACAAGTGAAGTGGTGCATACTTATCAGCGATTTTCGGAGTTCTTCTGCATCTTGATGAGCGAATTCAAGATCATTCAAGTTGCCAAAGGTGGATTCAGCTTTGCGATCGACGTGGCGTATAGCAATGAGAAGCGCCCTTTTCTTGGGAGGCTCGGATGAGAGAGGCTTGGAATGGACGGTCATATGGACGGAAAGCAGCACACGTCGTGAAGCTGAACGTGTAGTCTCAAGGAGGATTGTCCTCAGAAAGAATGTTGACTAGGGATTGAATTAGCCTTCGGGGTGGGGGAGGGAGGCGGGGGAGGGCTGCAGGAGAGAACGTGGGGGGCCCCCCATCTTTATCCTCTTCCCGAACCACGGAACCACAGCCAGGGAGACGTCAAAGGAGACGGCATAATGCACAGGCGCGGAGAAAAGGGGTGCGTGAGACGTAAGGCCCTGAAACCTCAAGGGCGGAAAAAGTCCACAGTCAAAACCGCTGACCACTAATTCTCTGCCAGAGACTGGGGTGGGTCACAGGACAAGCATGGACGAAATAATGCAGACGGATGCCACACAGGTAGTCCATCTCGCATCCATCAAAGCAGTGACAAATGAAGAGTGGGAGACCCATCGTGCCACTAGCGCAGCGTATGCGACGCACGTGTAACGAGCAGTCTTCAAGATTAGCAGTTCCACGTTCAGCGGTGAGTCGAGTCAAGGTGGCAGTTCACTGGGTGCCAGGTAGAGGGCGGTGAGGCTATTCTCAACCCACTGGAATTCCAGACTTGAGGATGTCTCTTCTGATGCATGCACGCAGCGCGTTGCTGCCAGGGTTTGCGCTAGTCCAAGTCGAGGACCACCGAACAGTGGCGCTACCATACTGCCAATTAGAGGGATTCATGGCCTATGAGTCCGGCTCGGGAGCACAGACAATCCGGTCGACGTGCCGTTGAGCACGACAAATGGACCAGACCCGCAAGGACGGGCTACCTGGCGGTGCAACGCGCCATTTGCACAGCGAATGGCACTGGAACGCCAAGCCTGGCATTGGCGGGTGGCATACTTCCACTCGAATCTTCCACAAATGCAGTGGCACACATTCCGATTAGTAGCAGTCGTTTGAATCCACATGCTTGCGGTGACCGTTGCACAGGCGTGAGCTTCCAGTAGAATACAATGTACTCAGGGCCGCGGAGAACTGTCAAGGACTCGTTGAAAAGCTATGCAGCCATCACAGACTGAATGCTGATCCTGTGATAACTGAGGGATAAAACAAAGTCCGGGAAACAAACGTGTGAAGTTACTTAAAAATGGGAAGAACGGTAACTTGAGGACAGGGGTATCGACGAAACGTGGGTATACAACACTATGGCATCCCGAAAACAATTGGTCAAAAGGCGTTCTAGGGATGTTCGACAACGAAGAAAGCATAAAAGTCAAAGGTCTACAATTTCGTCAAGGTCCTGAGTATATGCACGGAAGAATGATGAGCAGGATTCTGAAACGTAGCAGCAAGACAACACTTGCCAATGGATAATGACTAGAATACTACCCGACAATGGAGAATCAGGATTAGCATCCACCACGGCGACACACGGAGAACTTACGCTGGGTTGCTGGGAGTATCTGTCCCCGTCTTCATCATGAACATTCAACGACTTGCACTGTAAGAGTTCTTCCAGAGTACGGACATTGACCTCGGTATTCCGGCGGCGGGGAGTCCATTCGGTTTTAACCTTGATTCTCTGACTACTAGCGAAAGTACTCTGCCGAGAAATGTCCCTAGTCCGCACATCACATGCCTGGCGGGCCACAGTGATACCATCGACGCGTTCCCTAATTCAATATGTTAATGAAAGCGTGTTTACCACCGACAATACCCTCGGCAGCAAACCTAATGGCCAGCAGCAATTCTCGTAATGTCGACTTGGGATTTGCTCCTTGGGTAAACGATAAGGGCATACAGTAATAAGAACAGAAGTGAGTGCAACTTGCTTAGATGATTAATGAAAAACTTTTCCGACGTCAGTCACGGTCATCCCTCACGATCAAAGTTGCAACGTGCCTGTGTGACCGTCCCACTAAGATTGTCATCGAAAGCTTCTTCGTTATCTTTGCACGCTGACAGTGATATCTGCACACGCAGTGAGCCAAGATCAAGGTACGAGGATCGCTTCTCACCACATGGGCATACAATGCCTTGTCATCTTCTGTCAGCATAGGACACCCGCCGTTACATTTAAACATAGAAATGGGGGAAAGGACACGTTGGATAGTATCCTCCATGGAGAATGGGAGCCATTCAGAGAGTGGCGGAGAGCCCCCGACAGAGACTGCAGTGATTGATACGAGAGTGCGAGACACTGGTCAGCCTCGAAACTCATGAGATGCAATGGTGGACACACTTTTTGAGGCTATTCCCTTCTTGCACTTCTTGCCTGGATGAACATCTGAACG
Source organism: Singerocomus rubriflavus (assembly GCA_038088835.1). Taxonomy (NCBI): domain Eukaryota; kingdom Fungi; phylum Basidiomycota; class Agaricomycetes; order Boletales; family Boletaceae; genus Singerocomus; species Singerocomus rubriflavus. The sequence goes on along the minus strand of JBBPJS010000953.1, from coordinate 9,430 downwards.
TGAACGAGGTGAGACAGGCTGGAAGGCAAACATACGGAAGCGCTTGGTAAAAACTAAGTAACAGTGTAAGTCCTTGTTGGCTAGAACTATGATCTCACAAACCTCGCCAGAACGTTGACGAAGAACTAAATTCATGATCTTGTCGCATGCACTGCTCTCCTTTGGGCTCGTTGCAAGTGTAATGTTCAAGGTCTATCACCAAGTAACAGTCAATGAAAGCAGTAATGAAGGTTGAGTGGCACACCAAGTATTGTGTGAGAGTGACACGAGTCCCACAATGCCTGTAGGCGTACATGAGCACTACTTTGAGGACAGTGATAAAACGGCTAACAAATAATTTGCAACCACAAGGGAGCGGATCAACTAGCCATTTCTTCAGGTCCTAAGGAGCTCATCAGTGACATCCACAAAGAAATGCTCCACAGGAACGATCACATTATCCATGATTTGTTTTCCGTTGCAGGCATATATCACTGATCATTAATGGATTTACGTCATGAGTGATGCACATGACCGATCGCAGCAGATAACGACAACTCACCCTCTTCCAATCCATCCGGCTCGGTATGATGGTTGCAGGGCACCTGGAAGCCATGACCAGAGTCTATCGAATGGCTATATGTCAGAATACAGTAGCAACAGCTTGGCAGCGAATCTTCTGACAGTAGAAGAACAGGTGATCCCCAGCGGAAACACCCTGTATGAAGCGCTGGATTTGTTTCCTCTTCGATGGAATGGTCAGTAAGTCGACTAGCTTGTAATACTAGATCAGAAGCTCACTATGTTTCGTTTAGTGGGCCTGAGCACATCTGGAATAGACTCGTCATCCATCATTAGTACGATGTTGTCCTCTGAATATCCGAAGACCTCTATACGAACCGATCAGCTAGCATCAAGCAGAGGCAGATCAAGATACCTATTAAAAGGCGGCGCAAGTCTCGGGCGTCCTGGTGCGCGTTGTAAAGTGGAAGGAAATTTTGTATGGCATTGTCCTTGACGGCAATCAAAAGGGCCTTCTTGGTCTTCTTCAGGCCACTACTTATCGGGCAATGGGTCATGAGACGGAACAATTCTAATAATAGCGTGGATGTGAAAGGGTCGCAGATAAGATGCAAGTGTCACCAGTGGAGATTTAATGAAAAAGATGTGAAGGGGAGAGAGGCTCACTATTTAAATGGCTGGGGCCACCATATTTCAATCCCGAACCAGTTGCACAGGACCACAGCATCGCAAAAACAATGTTCCCTATGACAGCTCTCACGGCGCTCTCACTACCCACAGATTTTGTGAAACTGCATTCTCGGAGCATCTGCAGCAAAGTGTATAATAAACAACGATTCATGTACCGCTGACATTACACCAAACGTTGTCCGATATTGTCCGAAAAAGTGAATTAGATGCATATGTTAGTGATGAAATGACATCCATTGTGAATTGAGATGGTGTCCATGTCCATTGTCAAAGAACATGTTCAAAAGTATTGCAAGCTACCTGTGTTAGCCATATATCCCTCATTTCTCTTTTCCACCTACGCAAGCATTGACAGAATCACTGAAGATCAGTGGAGCATTGACATTCCCACCACAAAGGTGGGCTCCATGTCCCTTAAGGCGGGCCTTTACGAGAACCTGTAGCTGTTTCGCTCGACCACGTCTTCCATGAGGTTGACCATCGGAATGAAGTAAAGTAGTGATATCGGTTGCGAAGTAGACGATCCACAAGCGTTGCCGGTGTGAAAGAGAGGGAGCAAGATACGAAATAATCTCTTGTCGTAGTTCGGCTGGTAAGTCGAAAAAATGAGGAGGGTACGTCGAACGATTGTGATTCCTGCCTCCTCGCAACAAGGAAGCAGGTGTATGCACACTGTTTGTCACTTCGCCCACTCCCGAGCGCAAGAAGAGGGGCACGTGAGTAACGATGAAGTGCGAGTGATTCTTCCTCGACTTGTGCCATATGTGCCAAGTTGCGCTGAAGGACAGCAGACAAGGCTCGATTGCACTCTTGCCATCCGATAGTCCCATCCTCGGCAGTGGCATGGTGGTCTATGTGCAGATCGTCCAGTCTTACGTTTCGTAGAGAGTAATTTTCTTCGACTGCACTGAGGATACTGCGTGCTCAGCTCAAGGTCAGGCTGTTTGCACCGCACAGCAAGCGATCTAGGTGACAGCGAGTTGGTCTCACATAGTCTACCAGGGCTGGCACGCTGGCACGAGTCATGTTAGTGACAGAAAAATCCAGCTCTCGAAGATAGGGTGTCGTGAGTTGGGACAGGAACACTTGGGAGAATGAGTCGCCTAGGGAACTACAGTGAGGTATTTGCCAAGTCGACAAACGGGACGAATTCAGCGCACCCGCGAATTCAGTAATAATATCTGGATCAGTAGTCAGAAGGTTCTGACGCATATGTACATGGATGAGCCGGAATGATCATAAACTAGTGGGGACTTACGCCAGAAAGACATAGTCCTCTCAGGAAAGCCGCAACAGCGAGAAGACCTTGAGCACCGATTTCATTTTCGGTAAGAAAGAGCTCAGTGAAACCCTCTCGGCAATGAAGCCCGGTTGGAGAGGTAAAAAACTCGAACAATCGAACGCAACCTGCGTCGCCCAAAGAGCTCGCGCCAAGGTATAACCTGTGGACAATTTGGCGCTTTCGAATTGCACTGATAATGGCATTGATGACTATACAAAGGGAGATTTGGTACTGGAGAATTGTACTCTGGGGGATAAAAGCGTACCCAAGCTCGACGCAAGACGAGGACTAATATTCTGCAGTCCATAGTTGCCAACCACAGAACATATCGTAGCTGGGTCCTGGTCATATGTGTGTCGCCGCCTGGGAGATGATCTGGACGACAACTTGAGCTGCATGTTTGAAATGCCACGTTAGGTGGGACCAGTCGTATTGTCGTCTGTGCATGTCTCGAGTGCGTGACAGTTGACCGTGTGAGCAGAGAGCACCCTTTGCAGCTACGTATCTGATTGGCTAACCTGGGCTGACGTAAACTTCAAGACATCCCTGTGCAAAGTTCTGCTTCAGCAGATCAACCATGAAGGTTAGTGTGGTACGCTCTCAGTGCAGTCTGTGTGCTGAAACATTTACCAGAACGTTGCAGTCAAAGGCTGTCGCCACCGTACACTCGATGCTATTTACCAACAGATCAAGTCGTTGGAAGACAGGAATAACTCCAAGGTTGATTTACTTCTTTTCTGTGGCGACTTCCAAGCCGTCCGCCATCATCGTGATTTGCGATGTATGGCTGTACCACAAAAGTATAGATGGCTCAGTGACCTCTACAAGTGTGTCCTGAGTTTGCTATCTACTAGCTTGACAGATCGCAATGGCGATGTTGGAATACTATCGCGGATGAAACTACGTACGAGTCAGCGCGAGTAGGTATGAGTACAGTAGATAATCTCACCTCAGTCGTGCGCGGGTGCGACGGACTGGGGTGATCGAGTACAACGATCGGTCTTATGTACGAAAGAGAAACAGTTAAGGCCGTACATCGGAGAATGTGTATGTCATGACTGTCTGTTTCGGTCAATGGTTAAAGTAACAAATGAACAAGAAAGGTACACGATAGATCGCAATGCAGACGTCCCAGGATGTTGCCTGAGGTTACACCTGCGAATACGCTTGCCGAACTCCAACAGGTGATGCATCAACTCATTTCCAGATACTATACTGGCGAAAGGGTTGCACCAGTGTTGACGATCGTCATCAGTGGTAGACCAGCACCTAGCATTGGTGCCATTGGGGATGTCGAATACACCTCGGGGTTCAAACGATGCGTGAACTTGACGGACAAACAAACGTACATACCTGTTTTGGATGATCGATGATCGATCAACTTACAAACTCTGGTACAGCATGCACAGGAAGTACAAATATTGATAATTGAATGGGTGTTTTAATGCTCTCACCCTCCCATTTAACCCATACACTGGCTGGGCAGTAAGAAGCCGTCTAGATCTTTTGCTTTCCTCAATCTCAATGTCGATGCCGAGTCAATTGACTCGATTGCTGAATCGTATTCTGAAGTTCTTGGCGCGTATTCGTGGTCTCCTACTTTATAGACCGATAAATCGCTTGTTCACATTCTTCGCATCTCTTCGCCCTCGGACACGTACAAACGCACGCTGGTGGACCTTCCAGCCGCCTATTGCATCGGTCACTCCGAAAAATGACATTGTTTGTGCCATGAATGTTCCATCGCTCGGGCCTGGTGACGCTCATGAACAAAGTCGGTCTTCTCCTGTGGATTCGCCTTACACAAGTGCGAGAAGCCCATCTGGTCACCTCATTCCATATTCTCCTGCCCCAACAAGACATTACTCGCGAGACAATATCCCATGGATGACTGGTAGTCAGGCTTCACTTTACAATGAACCAGATTTGGTCGATCAAGCCGCATTACAAGCAGCAGGGGACAATATCCTTCGGTCAAGTTCTAGTAGTACTCATACCATCCACACTTATCACGGCAACCATGCGTTGGGCTCGAATATCCCTATGCACTCATCCCACCCTCCTAGTCCGCTTCATCTAACGATTGACCTTATACCGGAGATGCCACCAGAGAGCACAGGGATTCAAGCAGCCCAGCAGGCAGTCCATACTCACTTCGATGCAAACCGGTCGGAACCTCATCGAAGCAGAACACCACTATCAGTGAAATCGTCTTCCCAGCACTCTGGCTCACATAAATCTTGCACGTCTCGACGTTCAGTCGGACGGGCATCATACCGAGAACATCGTGTCTCACCTGCTCGTGTTTGGACACCAGCTTCTCACCAAGCCGCGCCAAACTTTGGTCCTTCGTCTTCTCCCATACAGAACATGGCTCAACCGGGCGGCTGTGCCATCCCTCAGAAAAGTATTGCATCACCGCGTGCAGATGATCCAAATCAACCTGGGGAGCCAATCCATGTCGGAACTCGTTTCTACCCAATTTCGGTCAACAATATACTTCGATATGTTAACCGCCCTACCAGGTAGCGTGTGTGATTGTTTGACGGAGCCCAAAGTTCATGTGACATCCCAGATGTCCGCGTAAGAATGATTACACGATTGATGCGATGATGTGCTGGTACCCCGAGACACGGTTTGTTTTATTACGGTGTCGGATGTGGGTCTTTCATCTGATTTCCGATTCTAGAGAGGACATTCCGGAAGGGTGGACAGCTTGTCGACATCCAGAAGGTGCTCTGTACTTCGTGCATTCTGAGTCGGTTAGTGGCTCTAATACCGGACACTATAATTGTGTATCTCAAGTATGAAATCCACAGAAAACGTTTACGGAAGTGAATATATGCAGTGGAGAGGTCCACGAGGATATCGAGTACTTCAGAGGTTTCTTGTTCTCTGAGCTGAAAACTGAGATCAAGAATCGAAATCTCTTTGAATACCTGAAGCTCGACGAAATTCAGTTAGTTCTGGAACCCCAGCGAGACGGGCGAGAAGTGATTTGTTGTTACTATTTCGTGAACCCACGGACCAGGAGTCTCTTTTGGCTGGACGAATGGGAAGGTTACGAGATCTTCAAGGATTGTAGAGGTGTACTCTCGCCTTCTCACAAAGGTAAACGCCAGGCAACAGGCCCTGATAAGATCACCTAATAACTTGCATATACATATATTAGGCCTGGCCATCCAAGCACATTATTGGTGTGCTACATATGTGAGTTGCACGTTGTAAGATATTCGTAATCTGATGCGTCATCATCTAACTAGCTTATTTAATGCGTGATGGTCTGATGTAACTTCAGGAGACATTGGGATTTCTATCCAAACTTCTGTGAAGTTACTCAGGAGTTAAAGGATGAGCTGGTGGATATGATTCTTCATGCTACATGCGGTGAGATCTCTGTGTTATTGTATGTGCAATTACTAATTAGGACTATAGACCACTTAACATCGAATATGTCACCATGCCCTCTAAATCCTGAGGAGCTAAAAAAACATTTAGCTCTCATTAAGCATATTAACCGTATGTCATACATTTCGTAATAGACACCTACTGACATCTCATTTTCTCAGCGGAAAAGACAGGGGAACGTGGCCATTGCGCAGTAATCATAGGTGAATTGAGCACCACTCACTGGTCCACAGTAAATTCTGATGTCCTTCAGGTCGAGTCATGTATATATTCTGTACGTTTCTGTCATGTTCTCCGACATTTCCTGCTCACAGCTCTAGATAACCAATACTTCCTCAACTTTTCCGGGCAAGAGTGTGCGCGTCTCAATTTTGGCCAAACAATCTATGGATGGAGATACCATCCTTCATTATTCATGACGATCTCTGCACCTTTGTTCTTCATGGCACCCGTGAACAACGTACGGCTGTTACATAGAATCTTTGTTGATGACATAGCAAGCAAAGACAAGTGGAACATGTTTGTCACCAGGCTGAATTCACAGCTTCAGGAAACTAGTGTGCTGGTAAGCAAACTAGATGCCTGAGCCTTGAATCAGACAACTGGACAACTCTCAGGCAACTGTCCTCCTCAATGCCAACGTCGCTTTTCTTCCAAAACAGTCGGGGTCGGGGACTCCACCTCAACAATTTCTCAGTTATATGTCATTAGTGGCAAGCATGGCGAGCATCATCCTCGGTTTAGTCTTCATGGGACATAGCCGCACAGAGGCGAGAAATACGCCATTCGAAGCTGTTAGTGAAATATATTCTCACATGTATGAGATCTCTGACTTGAACAGGCAAAATTTTTACATGAATTACGTCACGAAAAGCACGGTCTTGAGACCCTTGCCATCGTTTACAGCTTGCCGCATGCTCTCCTCATGTGGGGGTGAGTGCCCTGGACATTATAGGTCATTAGGTCCACTGACTACGTCTCTTTAGCATGTTTCTTTTCTTCGCAGCCTTTGCGGTTCAGTGGTGTTATCCAGGCAATACGGTTTCACGAGCTTCCATAGGAACCTTCATGTTCATGGTAGCCCTCTTGGTTGCGTGGTCCATCTGGATCGCTCGGGACAGGTGCGACTTCTGGTGGTTTCAACCGGATCCAAGTCAAGTGGAGCATAAGGATGAACTTGTAGAGGATGAAAACTTCAAGGTGTCTCACGCTGCTGGTATCCCGCTGGCAGCATTGAGTTTTCTTCGTGGGTTCAAAGTATTGTTGACTCGAAAATTCATGATGCCCGGACCCCCTGCTGGCGAGGATCACGTCATGCAGGACACTGCGAGTCTTCATATCAACTAGGTGCACCCGTCTGGTTTGTGCCGAAGGCACAAACAATCCTAGTTTTTTGGTTAAGGCTTCATCTGAGTTTGCCATGTTTGATTTGTGTAATTCTAGTCCTGGTTTATAGCTTAATGGCCTGTTCGCATTGTGAAAACTCGGACTAAGTGAAGCTGCCAGCTTTGGGTAACTCTTGTCACATGTCATATCAGTGTTTGGATTCTGGGGTTTTTTGAGGAAGCAATGAGGATGTATGCTGGTTTTCCCACCCTTTGCTGGCCATCTACCATGTCCTCATTTTCAACTAACTCAGATTATTCATTGCACTCTGAGAAGATAATTGATCCCCCTATCTCAGAAGGGAGATTCAAGTCCAAGAAGAACCACTGTTGAGTGACCAAAGCAAAACACTACACTGCCTATATCTCATCACCATAACCTGTTGGGTGATCTGGCATCATATCCTACAGGGCTTGAACCATGAGCAGAGAATGAGAGTGCTGAACAGCAGAAAGGGAATCAGATGAAAGGAAAGGGTGATCTTCTACTCCTTAGGGAACTATTGCATCCCTAGTATTACCCAGACTATTGCACTGAGTATGCATTCTCCTAATATCAGGACCTATGATGCTGGCATAATCATAGTTGGCTCTTGAGGTGAGGAGTTCAAGCCTTGGGTGATTGCATGGCTATCTCCAGGTTGCCAACCTTGAAAGCTGATCTAGGATGCCACCCTATCCTGGGGCATTACATAGTACATCTTAACAGAATTCTTTCCCAAGTTCACAGATGAGGAGGGACATCTATAAATACTAACATGTCAATAGGATAAGAAACACTGGCAGCATACATCTATGTGATCTGCAGGTATCACATCATCTTAAGCTTGTGATAAGACTCTTGAGTCACATGGTTTATCTTGCACAAAGTATGGATAATGATTGTCATCTGAAATGTCTTGACTGGGTCCTGTCTTGACTAAGTATTGAGTTGGTGAACACACAGTAATAAATAGAGAAGAGAGGGTAGGGGTTTGGACTGCATCCAGGCAATGCCTCACTCCCAGGTAGTCAATGAAGACCAGGTGGGTGAATAGCTACCTTGTTACTTGTCTAGCCTAAACATCACTAGGCCACCTTTGCAGGCAGAGTAGGAGAGGTGAACAAGTGGATTTGGCTGGGAGGACACCAGCCCTTGCACAACCCCTTATATATGGTACATGAATGTGCACAGATCAGGCTATGACTGAGGTCTAGGGTATAAGGTATTAATGCTACTGGATAACTAGATTAAAGGGTAGAGTCCATGAGGCAAAGGTTAGGCAGGCTTCTAAGAAGATTAGAAAGGAGGAAACCTACAGGAGGTAATGTAAAGGAAAGATCATCACAAGATGTGAATGATCAGGAGGGAGATCATGGCAGAGATCCCATCAAGAGTTCTGCAGGGTCATGATCAAGATGTAATCTTGATTGGTGATCATACCAATTGAAGGGTAAGAATGGATATGAGAGAGGCAAGAATGCCTTGAGGATGTGGGAGGATCTAAGATGATCAGTTAGGTGGTCATAAGGATCATGAGAGAAAAGGAGAGGGGTTAAGATGTGAGACATGTGATGGTGTGACAATGTGAGGGAGGAACAATATAGTCACATAACCAGGGATGTCATTAGGTCATAAAGTGCAACCTGTGCACTAGAGAAAGTCATCACATACTTGCTAACACAAAGTACAAGGTGTGGTATTCATGATGCATGCAAGTATGCATGCAATGTCATAACAACCACAAAAAGGCCACCCATTGGACCAGTGAGCAAGAGTTGGTGCTGGTTGATTTCCTGCTGAATGAAGTGTCAAGTATGGTGGATGGCAACTTCAAGAAAATGACCTATATAACTGTTGCTGCATGCCTAAAGGAATAATTTCCAACCACCAGCAGCCAGAAGAGAGAGAAGACCCCTGAATCTTGTGAATGTAAATTCAAAATAGTAAGTGATTTATAATTTATACAGTGAGTGAAAAAACCATTGCAATATTTGACCTCAATTTAATACATAAAACATATTGCAATTATATGTGAGAATTGTGGTTAGTGTTGGTGAGATGAATTAATGTACATACTCTTGGCTACAACATTGCCTCCTAGGTCATATCATTCCACTCAGGGCCTGCTGAGATATAGCCATTATAAAACAGTAACCTCATTGCAACAGTTTATTCACTTTT
>JBBPJS010000952.1:0-12830 GCA_038088835.1 Singerocomus rubriflavus | reverse complement strand
GAGATCGGAATGGAAGATGTGATCGGTGTGAGTTCGTGAAAGGGGTGAAGAGAGAGATCCGAGATGTGATGCACGTGAAGGTGTGAGGGCGTGACGATGTGAAGGGAACGAGGAGGTCACGTGATCAGGGAGAGGTCATAAGATCGTGAGAAGTACTCGTGCAATGCAAGCATGCAGTCATAGTACTAAGTGTCGTACACAATTCGTAACAGCACCCCTATTACCTATGGTCTTGCTTAGTTTAAAGAGATATTGTTGGCAGCAGCTTGATGAGCTTCAGCTGCGAACTTATCCCTATAATAGGCTTCGGCTTCATCAGACATATATACAGCATGAGCCGACATGCTGGTCTGGGGAATGTTGTTCTGCAAGGATGACCTTGCTGGAGGAATAACTGATTGCTGCATGACTTGGTATGAGTCACACATATCGTAAAGTTGAGCAGAATGCCACCCATTTTCATCTGCTTCCTTGGAGAATTCTGTGCCTACCATTTGAGTGGTGACATACTTGGGTTCTTGTTGTGAGTGGTAATATGAGGGTTGTTTCCACTGATCGTACATGACTTGTTGTTGTACAAATCGGTGAGGATTGGTTGGGCAATTGGCATGAATATGCCCGGGTTTGCCACAATCATAGCAGAGTCAAGAAGGTGCGAATCTGTTATTAATAGAGGGAGGTTGGTTTGGGTTAGAAGGAGTCATTTGTTGGACATTAATGTCCATAGGGGCCCCACGACCTGGCTGAGTTCCTGTGGCAGTAAATCGGGGAGGAGGAGGGCCACGAGGTGCAGAGTAGAACTGATTGGGAGACCAAAGTCTAGGCTGAGGTTTTTGGAGGATATGAGGTGGAGGTGCTGAAGATCGAGGTTGGAATGTGTTAAAAGTTCCTTTTTCTTCTTATTCCTTTTCAAACGACATTCCTACTTCAAGAATCTTTGTACATCATTCAGTTCAAGTTGCATTGTGCTTCCACAGATTGACTTGGTGATAAATGGGACGATCTACTAATCATTTGAGGAGCACAAGATAATAGTCGTCAGCTACTTCTGCTTCATCAGCTAACATCTTGAACCTGAATAACCAGTCGAAAGTGTTACAACCATTCTGTCATAAGTTTTCTAACTTGGTAAGAGATTCATGTGCTAGTGAGTCGATTCTAAAGTATCGAGTGATCTTAGCTTTCAGTGCTTCCCAATCCAGCCATGCACTATCTCCCTTGCAATTGGCAGTTGCATTCCCTTGTGTGTCAAGCATCCATTCTTTTTCTCCTTTCATACATTCTTCTATTTCTAACCTTGCAAAAAGTGCAGCCTGTCCTTCTTCGAATCTTGATAGTACTGCAATGCAATGGAGCTTATCTGATCCCCATTGCTGGACATCTTGCCAAACATGTACCTTTGTCAGCCACAGCCTTAGGTTTTCATGCTTGCCATCCCAGTTGCCAGGGTCAGCGATCTTTTTCATAACATTTTTTTGGTGTGATTGTGAATTAATATTAAGGGTGAGTTGTACAAGGTGGTTAAGTATATCAACGAGTTGCTGATTAGTGGACATGTTTCTGGGTGGTGGGGGTGGTGAATAGCGAACAGGAAAAGCTGAAGGTGAATGACGTGGAGTTGAAGAACTAGATCCTTCGTTATCTGGTTTAGGAGTTCCCCAATATGAAGCAAAGGGATCGAAATGCATATTGGAAAACTATTCTAAACAACCAGGCCTAGAGACCATAATGCATATCTGCAGGATCTCAGATTGAACTTTCTCTTGGCATCTAACAATGCGATCTTTTTCTTATGCTCTGATTTTTTCTTTTTCAAAGCCTTCACCTTTGCCTCAGCTGCTTCTAACTTTCCATTAGTGTGACCAAGTCATTCTTCCTCACGACAGGTAAAATACTTGTTGACTACTGGATTGAAGTGCTTAGATAAGCACCAATTGATCCAGTCATTAGGGAGAGCAGGTTCAGAGAAAATGAGGTTGTGGATCTGAGCTAGATTCTCAGGGTTAACTTGATCTTCGTAGTTCAAATAGTCATAAAGACCAAATGGAACAGGAGATGGGTTGCAAGAAAGGATTCAATGTGGACCCCAAATCTGGAGGTTGTGGGCAGGGAGGTTTGCATAAGGACTGGCGATGGTCTGATGATCACGTTTTTTGTCTGAAAAGGGATACTGGGCATATAAACCAAGCTCAACATCTTTAATGACTGGGTGATCGTTGGGATCGACGGAGTGGCTATGAGAGCGAGGAGGGTACTGTAAAGTTGGAGTAGTAGACACTAATCCACAAGACCAGGCATGTAAGACAGTCTAATCCAAGTGTTGCACAACCTAGAAAAACACTATACTTTTAAAAGGGCAGTCACAAAGGCTTGCTGTTTTGCAGACATCATGCAGGGTCTTGCCACAAAATCCACAAAGACACACAGACAACAGGGTGAGAGATGGAGTGTAAGGATAAGGAGTAATATCCTTAAGGTCTCAACCTACTAGGAGGTGAATAACCAAGTGGGTAAGACTGAGGGGGATCAGTCGCAATACACCCCGTATTTATACTGTACAAGAATGCACACAGACCAGGTGACATCATAGATAAGAGATAGCAAAAATAGAAGAGAAGAAGCAGATATTAATGCCATGAGGCATCAGAATGGAAGAGAAGAAAAGAAGCAATGGAAATGAAAAGAATGCTTCTTCTTATAAACGGAGATTAAACAAGCAGTGCCCATGAGGCAGCCTGTAGGCATGACATCATTGGTCTAGGCCTGATCATGTGATCAGTCATGTGGCCTGTCACCTGACCTAGTCATGTGATCAAGATAAGATTAGATGAAAAGATAAGATAAGATAAAAGAAAGAAAGTGAAAAGTGTGCAAGGAAAAATATGATGTTATAACATTACCTGAATGTGGTCTCATCCTTTTCTCTACCCTCTTTATATTTATTACTGTGTGGTTATGCTAACTCAAAACTCAGTCAAGATGGAACCCAGTCAAGACACCTTGGAAGACAATTGCTTATTAAGTACTATGTGAAGATAAGATCACATAATGCAAGATGATTCCCTAGTCAAGCTGATTCTATATCTGTGGATCACATAGGCATATGTTGCTGGTGCTTCTTATTGTTATGATATTGCATGCATACTTGCATCATATATAAATACCACCTACATACTTTGTGTTAGTGCAGTGTGATGACCTTTCCTAGTGCATGTTGCGGAACCAGAGAGTTCTGTCTACCCAACCACACAACCAATCAACCCAGCAGACGACCAGGAAACAATACGAGGAGTCCTTGAGATAACGTCCGGAGGTATAGAGTGCTGGACAGCAGGAATGAGGGATCAAGGATAAGGAGAGGACTGCGATGGGACTATCTTCTAGATGTGAACTCCAGGACTACTCTTGCAAGTCCTTGATAACCAACGAACTATTGCATCGTGGTTCTATCTTCCTCCTAATACTAATATCCTATGATACTAGCATAATCGTGTTTGGCTCTTGGGGCGAGGGTTCTGAGCCTTGGGTAATCGCGTAGCTGTTACCAGGTTGCTATCCTTGAGAACGAAGATGGTGTCACAGTAGATGCATGGGTCTGTTCTGTACGTTAAACTCCAATGCATGTTCCAACGAGAGACGCGGTGCTACTCATGGCTTAAATATCTGTAAAGTCCTAATCTAATATGATAAGATCTGCACGGCACTGATAGCCTCTTGGGATCGCTGGTATAACATCAGTATCTGATATGATGAGAGATACGTCACGTGATCTTTAGTAGTTTCTAGTACTGGTCTTGATACAATGAATGTATTCCGTTCTTCTCTGTTACTGGGTTCTGTACAAGTGCTTGAACAAGTTAGCTCGTAGGCCTTGCTTTGGCGGTTTGGTGGTATGAGGATATGAAGGTACGATGGGGGGAGGAGTAAGGGTTAGCTTTATCTTCAGACAACTCACTCCCAGGGCTCAGTTAAGAGGGCCAGGCGAATACCATCCCTTACTTGTGCTGTTGTCACTAGGCCACCTTGGTAGGCAGAGTAGGACGCGAGGAAACAAGTGGATTAGGCTGGGGGAACAGCCTGTACTCATAACCCCTTATATATGTTACAGGGAAGGTGCACAGACCAAGCTGTGACCTGGGTCTAGGGTATACGCAATTAATGCTATAGGCTATACTATATGAAAGGGAAGAGTCCATGAGGAAAACATTAGGCACTTCATATATCAGAATGGAAGAGCAGATATGAAAGTGCAGGGATTAGGGTAAAGGGGATGATCGATCACAAGATGTGACTGATCGGAGGGAGATCGTGGCAGAGATCCATCTAGGATCTTGCAGGGTCATGATCGAGATGCAATCTTGATGAGTGTTCGTACCGATCGAATGGTAAGGTCGGAGATGAAGAAGGGTAGGTGATCGGGAATGGAAGATGTGATCGGTGTGATGTCGTGAAAGGTTGTGAAGAGGTGAAGACCAAGAATGTGATGCACGTGAAGGGTTAAGGGTGTGATAATGTGAAGGGACGGTGTGGTCATGTGATCAGGGAAGATGAATGTCATGGCACTCGTGTGTGCAAGCACGCAGTCATAGTGCAGATTCGTATATGTTCGTACACAAATTCGTAACAGTGCATAGGTTGCACTTTATGATCACATGACTTCCCTGATCACATGAATACATTATTCCTTCTTCACATTGTCACATTTTTCATAGTGATCACATTTTAAACCCCTCTTTCTTTCTCTCATGAACATCATGACCCCCACCTGATCATCTAGATCTTCTCCCACATCCTCATGATTGGTGCATGCCTAAGATGCATCTTCCATTCTCTTAATCTCTGCTCTTTTCTGATCAGTATGAATTTCATCTAGATTGATGATCTAGATCATGACCCTGCAGAACCCTTGATGGGATCTCTGCCACAATCCTCCCTTTGATCATTCACATCTTGTGATGATCTTTCATTCTACAGTAAGCCCTGCATTCATATCTACTTCTGATCTTCTTCTATGAATGCCTAACCTTTTCATTATAGACTATTACCTTTACCTTATCTATCAATAGCATTAATTACACTATACCCTAGACCCAAGTCACAACATGGTTTGTGCACTCTCATGTAATGTATATAAAGGGGTTGTGCAAGGGCTGGTGTTCCCCCAGCCAAATCCACTTGTTCACCTCTTTTACTCTGCCTTAACAAGGTGGCCTGATGATGTTTAAGGAATAACAAGTAAAAAAGTAGCTATTCACCCACCCAGTCTTTGGACTGCCTGGGAGTGAGGCATTGCTTGGATGTGGTCTCATCCTCACCCCTACCTTTTTTTATTTATAACTCTGTGGTCATGCTAACTTAGAACTCAGTCAAGATGAAACTCAGTCAAGATAATCTGGAAGATGATTGTTTATAAAAATACTTTGTGGATAAGATCATGTGACTCAAGATGTTATTGCAATGCTCAAGATGATGTTATATCTGCAGATATTATAGGCATATGCTGCAGAATTCCCTTATCATATTTGATGGTCTATTTATAGTTGTTCCTCCTTGCCTGCAGGCTTGAGAGATGATCCTGTTGAGATGTACTGTTATGACATTGCATACTTGTATGCACTCATGAATACACCCTGCATACTTTGTGTTAGTGCATGGGTATGACTTCTTTTTAGTGCACTGATTGCACTTCATGATCATATGACTTCTCTAATCACATGACTACCTTGTCTCTTCTTCACCTTGTCACTCCATCATAGTGATCACACCTAAACCCCTTTTTTTTTCTTCTTACAATTATTATGACCCCTAACTAATCATTTAGATTCTCTTCCACATTCTCAAGGCTTTCATGCCTTTCTCATATCTGCCTTTGCCACTCAATTAGTACAATTACTCATTAAGATCATATCTCAATCATAATTCTGCAGAACTCTTAATAAGATCTTTGCCATGATCCTTCCTTTGATCAGTCACATCTTGTGATTGATCTTCCATTCTATGATATGCACTGTATTTATTATGACATCACAACCATGCCTTGTACTTTGTGTTAGCAAGTGCATGCATGACTCTCCCAGCATACTTTGTATTAGCATTGGGCATGATCACGTGACCTGCGGGTCACATGACTTCCCTTTCCCTGATCATGTGACTACTCTGTCCCTTCACATTATCATGCCTTCATCCATCACATGCATCACATCTTCACACTCTTCACATCTTCATGACCGTCATAACTTTACACCAATCATCTAGATTCTCTCCCACATCCTCAAGGCTACCATGCCTTCCTCATTTCCACTCTTACCTTCTGATCAGTACGATCTCTTATCAAGATATCAATCTTGATCATGACCCTGCAGGATCTTGATAATCTCTGCCATGATCACCTTCCTAATCTTTCACACCTTGTGATCGATCTTCCATTGTATAGTAAGTACTGCAGTCTCATGTCCGCTTCTTCCATTCTTGATGCATGAGGCTGCCTAACCTTTTACTCATGGACTAAACCCTTTACCTTATCTACCAATAGCACTAATAGTGTATACCCTAGATAGTCAGACACAGCTTGGTCTGTGTACTCTCATGTACCATATATAAGGGGTTGTGCAAGGGCTGTTATCCCCCAGCCAAATCCACTTGTTCACCTCTCCTACTTTGCCTGCAAAGGTGGCCTAGTGATGTTTAAGGAATAGCAAGTAAAAGAGTAGCTATTCGCCTGCCTGGTCTTCAAACTGCCCAGGAGTGAGGCATTGCTTGGATGCGGTCTCATCCTCCACTCCACATTCTTTTATTTATAACTGTGTGGTCATGCTAACTCAGGACTCGGTTAAGACAGGACCCAGTCAAGACACTCTGGATGACATTCTTTGTGAAGATCTTGCCATGCTTTGTGCAGGCACTCAATGATGGAAAACCCACATGACTCAAGACATTACTGCAACTGTCAAGACAATGTCATACCTGCAGGCATCATAGGCATACACTGCCGCTTGCCCTTATCATATTAATCATTATCTATTAGTGTTCCTACTCATCTATGGACTTGTAGAAGATCTCGTTGGGAAGACTGTGTGTTAACCCTGAGATGGGGTGGCACTCCTGACCAGCTTTCAAGGATGGCAACCTGGAGACAGCCACACAATTACCCAAGACCCAGACTCCTCACCTCAAGGGTCATCAATGATTATGCCAGTCTCTTAGATGCTGGTATTAGGAGAATGTGAGCATGGTGCAATAGTTCGTTGCTATACTGACAATGCAATAGTTCATCAAGGTGTAGAAGATCACCCTTTCCTTATATCCAATTCCCTTTCGCTGTTCTAGCACTCTCTCTTCTGAACATCCTCAAGGATTCAGTCGTTGATGCCAGATTGCCTGATGGGTTATGGTGGTGGAAGATAGGCAGGGTTGTATAGTGTTTCTCTGGTCACTCAACAGTATTCATCTTAGCTTTTCCATTTCTTTCTAGATGAATACCTAACCTTTTCTTCATGGACTCTTATCTCATACCTTATCACTATTACAAACTTTGCCCTGGACTTATATGATTTCTTTTTTTTTCTTTATCTTATCTTATCTTCTAGCATCACATGACTAGGTCACATGACTTGTCACCTGACTGATCACATGCTCAGTCTAGACCTATGATGTCATCTATAATGTCATGCCCAAAGAAAACCTCATGTTGAGATCCAGGCCTTTTCAGAAGCTTCTATCTTTCATTTCTGTTTCATTCCCAGCTTCTTTTCATTTCTGTCTCTTCTCTTCTCTTCTTTTTGATCCCTGTTGCTTCTCTTCCATTTGATGTCCTCATGGTGTACTTTCTTTTCATATCTTATCTATGACATCACTTGGTCCATGCACAATACCTTGTAGTATAAAGGGACTGTCTTTGGCTGTCATCCCTCAGCCTAATCCATTTGGTTACTTGTCCTTTCATAGAAAGTGAGATCTAAGGATTACCCTCCACTACTACTTTCATCATCATACCATCAAATCAAGCAGACCAAGACCACTCAAGGGACCATCCAACTAGTATAGTTTCTTAAGTTCATATCAACATCAGTTTGTCTTCATCTAGTTTCATTTCATATCACTTGGATTAGGCTGTTTACCTGGCCTGGTCTTCATTGATCTAGTGTCCTTTGCACAAGTATCTGCTTTGGACTTTTGTCCACATATCAGAGAACCCTCTCCCTTTTCCAACAATCACAATGACCACCCTGCACAACAAATCAGCTGGGAACTTTTAGATCAGTACCCTAACCTACTTGACCAGCACCTTCCTATGCCACCACCTCTTCAATATCCCATGTTCTGAAGAGCTACCTCCAAAATTGAAGACTATCTTGGGAATAATGAAGATCTCCATCCTGCAAATAAGAAGCAAATAAGGAGATTAAGATTAGAAGAATCAGTGGATCACTTTGAGTGGGTCAGATGGGCCAGATCCACACATTTTCATTAAGTAGCATTCACCTTCTTCATTGAATGAGAACAAGCTCACTTAACTGATACCATCATTGATCTGGAGATTCAGCTGTCCACTGTAAAGGCTCTCCAGCAAAAGAAGGATCATATCAGGCACCAGGTAGAAATATTAAAGGCAAAGAAGAAGTACCCCTTCTGTAAATCCTACCAATTATGAAACCATAACATACCACAGATCAAGTAGACCTTGTAAGATAAGTCTAGGAGATCAGTTAAAGTAATCAAAACATCTTTTTCCCAATTTTGAGACTTCAAAGGATAGATCAGAATGATTCTGATTCAACTCCAACTCCACCCACAGTAGAACTCAAACAATCTTTTTATCAAAACCCACTACCACCTCCCATCATGTCTGTCAAACAACAGCTCATCAACATCCTCACCCAACTAACAGCCATCACAGCTAACATGAATAATACCAATACACAGAAGAACATAACCAAGAAGATTGCTGACCTAGGAAACTGGGATGGCAAAAGAGATACATACAAACTATGGATGACAAAGATAGACTTATGGCAGAGCATGCAAATGTGGAACAGTGACAAACTCCATGTTGTCACTGTCCTATCCTGATTGGAAGGAACAAAGGCACAACTTTTCACATGACTCAAATCAAAGAAGTATGAAATGCTTGAAAAGAAACCAAGGTTGGATAAGAATGGCAAGCCAATTTTAGAAATTGAATATGGTGACTTAGCATGGCCTACCATGACAGGACTGAAGAAAGAGTTCAGTCATTACTTTCAAATTGACTCACTAGCACATGAACAGTTGTTCAAGTTAAAACAACTATCTTAAGGCAGTTGCAATACTTTCAAATGATTAAGCCAATTTGAACTGCTAGCAAAAGAAGCTGAAATCTCAGATGACCATGCCTTGACCCTTCTCAAATGATTGGTTGATCAACCAATCTATCATCAAGCCAATCTACAAGACTCTAATGCCTCATATTCAGAGTTTATAGAAATGGTCAAGAAGATTGGCCTTGTATTAGAAAAAGAGAAGGAAGAAAGAGAAAGTTTCACATCTTACCATCCCCCAAATACCTTTGCATGTCCTGCATTCAATTCTACCTCATGACCATCATTCTCCCCTCATATCTATAACCCAGCAGCATGTCCTCCTGCTGCAAATCCCAAATTTACTGCTGTCAGTACACAACCAGAAAGGGGAGTCCCTATGGACCTTAGTGCCCAACAGACAAGGCCCACCATGACCTGAGATCCACAAAGATTCCCATCCAGGAACCCCACCAACTCTAATATCCAATGCTATAATTGCAACAGACTTGGTTACATTGCACATGACTGCAAGCTACCTCAAAGGTTCTGTATATGACAACAGGATATCTATAATCAGTGGGGCAAATACATACCTCCACAAAAGTACATGCAAAACTACATGGTTGATATGGAATTTTCACAGCAACCTGACACCAATGGTTGGCATGCAGTGCAGTTATATGATATGTAGGATTTGATGGCAGTTGCAGCTCAAGCTGTCTCTTCCCCTCAAATCATGGCTTCTTGGGCTTAGTACATTATGGAGAAAGCCAAGGTATATTGGAGATAGGATAGCAGCTAAAAAAAAAGCCAAACAAGCAAAGAACATATCTTTAAATTAAAGACAACCAAGGTTGAAAGGGGTAACTTTGGTCAAAGGACAATTGTTTTACCAAATTCCATATCTACTAATGTATCTTCAGACTTTGATAGTTCTGAATTGGACTCAGCAATCAAATGTGCTTTTGGAATTTCCATAAAGGCATCTTCATCAAGCATGGCACTGGAAAACAAAGATAGTGTGCTTAATTCCTTTGTAAAGTCAGCATGCATTGCTTTATTAAATTATAAACCCTGTTTAGATAAAAGTAAAACCCTTGCTCATTATGGAGAGTTTAACATTCCATGCAATATCAATTTTGTTTACCAAGGACAAGATCATCTAGTTGCATTAAAAGCACTACTAAACCTGGGTGCCTGCAACACCTTTATCGATTTAAGAGTCATTGATCAATACCAACTAGAAAAGGAACCTCTAGCTAGACCTTTAGAAGCTATCAATGCTGATGGGTCTATTAATATGCAAGAAACCCTCTGCTATTATGTGACTGTAGTGATAACACTACAAGGGCATATGGAAATGCTGGATGCATTGGTATCCACTCTAGAAACCCATCAAATCATTATTGGATATGATTGGCTCTCTAGGCACAACCCAGAAATTGATTGGGTTATCAAAACAATAGCATTCCCTCATTGTACCCTGCACTGTCAACAATACCACCTCCTCACTACCCATATAAGAACCATCTCTAAGAAAGAAGAAATTGAACTAAAAAAGACAGTTTCTGCTGCTTATCATAATTTCTTAGATGTATTCTTTGAAAACAAATCAACACAAATGCCAGAATGAAGATCATGGGATCATGGGATTGATTTAAAATCTGACTTCATGCCAAAGAAAGGTCATGTTATCCCTCTTTCCAAAACTAAACAAGAAGAAGTATGCACCTTTTTACAAAAAGAGTTGAAAAAAGGGTATATTTAACCTTTCAAATCCCCACAAACTGCACCTGTATTCTTCATCCTGAAGAAAGACAGTAAAAAGAGAATGGTAATGGATTATAGATACCTGAATGAAAGAACTGTGAAGAACACATATCCATTGTGTTGAGCGACCAGAAAAACACTAATACAACCCTGCCTATCATCCATCACCTATAACCTGTCAGACAATTTGGCATTACCAAGAGAATTCTAGAGAAGTCATGAAGGAAAGAATGCTTGAATAGTGAGAGGAACTTGAAAGTGAGGAAAGGGTGATCTTTAACACCTTGATAAACTATTGCATTGTCAGTATGATAGGCACTCTTGCAGCCATGTCCACATCCTCCTAATACCAGCACCTAAGAGACTGGCATAATTGTTGATGAGTCTTGGGGTGAGGATTCCAGCTCTTGGGTAATTGTGTGGCTATCTCCAGGTTGCCATCCTTGAAAGCTGTTATGAATTGTGTATGATACTTAACGATACACAGTACTATGACTGCTTGCTTGCATGCACGAGTACCTTCTTTATGACCCATCCCTGATTATGTGACCATACTGTCCCTTCACACCTTCACATCTTCACCCCTTCATGTGCATCACATCTCTTATCTCTCTTCACACTCTTCATGAATCACCAATCACTCTTTCATTCCTGATCACCTCCCCTTCTTTATCTCCGTCATTCCCTCTAATTGATACAATCATTCTCATGAACCCTGCAGAACCCTTGATGGGATCTCTGCCATAATCTCCCTTCCTGATCATCACATCTTGTGATTGATCTTCCCCTATATCTTAGACCCTGCATCTCATCTCTGCTTCATTTCATTCTTCAGAAGAGATGCCTAACCTTTTACTTATGGACTATACCCTTTACCCTAGTAGCCTATAGCATTAATCCCTTATACCCTAAAACCCTAGTCACAGCTTGGTCTGTGCACCATCTTGTACTGTATAAGTAGTGGGGTTATGAGTAGGGCTGTTTTCCCAGCCTAATCCACTTGTTATCTCACGTCCTACCCTGCCTACCAAGGTGGCCTAGTGACTAAGTACAAGTAAAGGATGTTATTCACCTAGCCCTCTTCATTGAGCTCTAGGAGTGAGACATCTGGAGATAAAGCCAACTCCCCTCCTCCCCTCTTATTGTTCCATCATCAGTACCTCTTGATACTAAACCACCAATGCAAGGCCAGAGAGTCAACTCATACCGCATCTAGTTCAGAACCCAGAACATATGAAAGTATGGAAGACATTCATTGTATCTAACTGAACCCAGAAGATATTAAAGATCACGTGACATAACCATCCATCGTATCAGTTACTGATGTTATACCTGCGGGTCATAGAAGCTATCATTGCTGCTGACCCTTATCATATTAGTACCATGGACTATACAGATATTTAAGCCATGAGTAGCATAGCATCTCTCATTGGAACATACATGGAGGTATACGAACGTACTCCCGTATTTACAGTGGCACTGCCTTCACTTTCAAGGATGACAACCTGAAGAATAGTCATGCGATTACCCAAGGCTCGGAACCCTCGCCCCAAGAGCCAAACATGATTATGCCTTTCCCATTAGGGGTTAGGTATTAGGAGGAAGACAGAGCACCATTGCAAGAGTACAGCTACTAACAAGGACTTGCAAGAGTAGTCCTGGAGTTCACACCTAGAAGATAGTCACACCTCAGTTCTCTCCTTATCCTGTTCCCCCTTCCTGCTGTCCAAGCATTCTCTTATCTGGATATCATCTCATAGAATTCATCATTCGTTCCCTGGT
>JBBPJS010000951.1:0-12850 GCA_038088835.1 Singerocomus rubriflavus | reverse complement strand
CTTTGCAGGCAGAGTAGGAGAGGTGAACAAGTGGATTTGGCTGGGGGACAACAGCCCTTGCACAACCCCTTATATACGTTACATGAGAGTGCACAGACCAAGCTGTGTCTTGGGTCTAGGGTATAACACTATTAATGCTATTGGTAGATAAGGTAAAGGTAATAGTCCATGATGAAAGGTTAGGCATTCATAGAAGAAGTAAGAAGCAGATATGAATGCAAGGCTTACTATAGAATGGAAGATCATCACAAGATGTGAATGATCAAAGGAAGGATCGTGGCAGAGATCCCATCAAGGGTTCTGCAGGGTCATGATCTAGATCAGATAATCTAGATGATATGTCATACTGATCGGGAAGAACGGAGATGAAGGAATGGAAGATGCATCATAGGCATGCAACAACCATGAGGCGTGGAGGAATCTAAGATGATCAGTGTGAGGTTGTGACAATCGTGAAGGTGTGAAGAGAGTGAAGATGTGATACACGTGATGGGTGAAGGCATGATGATGTGAAGGGACGGAGTAGTCACGTGATCAGGGAAAGGAGAAGTCATGTGACCTGCAGGTCACGTGATCGTGCCCAACGCTAACACAGAGTACATTGGGAGGGTCATTCATGCACTTGCTAACACAAAGTACAAGGCATGATGGTGATGTCATAACAACTCCTGAGCAGTCCGAAGACCAGGCAGGCGAATAGCTACCTCTTTACTTGCTGTTTCTTAAACATCACTAGGCCACCTTTGCAGGCAGAGTAGGAGAGGTGAACAAGTGGATTTGGCTGGGGGATAACAGCCTTTGCACAACCCCTTATATATAGTACAAGAAGGTGCACAGACCAAGCTGTGACCTATGGTCTAGGGTATATGGTATTAAGGCTATTGGACAATAAGGTAAAGGTAAGAGTCCATGCATGAAAGGTTAGGTATTCATCTAGAAGGAAATGGAAGAGCTAAGATGAATACAGTGCGTACCATAGAATGGAAGATTGATCACAAGATGTGAAAGATCTGGAATAGAGATCGTGGCAGAGATTATCAAGATCCTGCAGGGTCATAATCTAGATATCAATCTAGATGAGTGATTGTACTAATTGGAGGGAAAGGGCAGAGATGAGGAAGGCATGGAAGCCTTAAGGATGTGGAGAGATCTAAGATGATTAGTGTGATGTCGTGACGGTCGTGAAGAGGTGAAGAGAGTGAAGATGTGATACACGTGATGGGTGAAGGCGTGATGATGTGAAGGGATGAGGTAGTCACATGATCAGGGAAAGGAGAAGTCATGTGACCCGAAGGTCATGTGATCATGCCCAACGCTAACACAGAGTACACTAGGAAAGTCATTCATGCACTTGCTAACACAAAGTACAAGGCATGATGGTGATGTCATAACATAATCGACCCCTGGTCTATATGGTGGATTCAATGATTGGCCAAAGAACAGGATGAACAAACAACTCTATGACATCTCTAATACTTCATACATGAATCTCGCTGGTCGGAAATTGACTCAGAGTTAGTATGACAGTTGAAAAAAGCTGAAGACCAAGACGTCTTCTGAATACTGCAAGATCTTCAGAAGAAACCTCAACACATTATAAGAAGTTGTCGTTATTCCAACTTCACTTCCTTGACAGCTCTAGTGACAATGATGATGGATAATGGGCAGGAGTATTGGAGAGATGCCTTAATTGACTCTGGTGCTACAGGTTCTTCGATCGACCACAAGTTCATTGAGAGACATAATATCCCTATGCATCCACTTCCCAGGCCAATCCTAGTATATAATGCTGATGGAACCAAAAATTCAGCAGGCAAAATCACCCATTTTATAGTATGCTCTATGGATCTCCAGGAACACACTGAGAAGATTGCACTTTCAGTCACTGATCTTTTGACAAACACAGTGTTCCTTGGATATGACTGGCTAAAGCTTCACAATCCCAAGATCAATTGGCAAACAGGCAGGATTGAATTTAAATGTTAACACAATCATCAATATCTGTTTGATAAACTTGAAAAGGGTGATTGACTCCTCCAATTTGACTGATAAGAAAACAGAAATGTTGCCATGAATATAGCCACTGCTGCCAATGCAGCCAAGGAGAAGAAGACCTTTGAAGAAGTGGTACCTTCAGAGTACCATGAGTTCAAGGATATCTTCGCCAAAGAGACATTTGATGAGCTCCCACCATCTAGACCATGGGACCACCCTATTGAACTTATCCCTGGAGATCATAGGGTAGATTGCAAAACATATAATCTAACCTTTGATAAGCAAAGAGAACTCAATGCCTTCTTGAAAGAGAATCTCTCAACTGGAAGAATTCACCCATCTAAGTCTCCTTTTGCTTCTCCCTTCTTCTTCATCAAGAAAAAGGATGGCCATCTCCGACTGGTACAAGATTATCACAAGCTAAATGATATCACCATCAAGAACTGATATCCGCTTCCATTAATTGGCGAGCTCATCAATAAACTCAAAGGCACCAAATATTTCACCAAACTTGACATTCAGTGGGGGTATAATAACATTCAAATGAAAGAGGGTGATGAGTGGAAGGCTGCATTTCACACAAATCATGGATTATTTGAGCCATTGGTGATGTTCTTTGGTCTAACAAACTCGTCAGCAACTTTTCAGACCATAATGAACCATATTTTTCATGATCTCATCAACAAAGGGCAAGTTATCATCTACATGGATGATATTATGATCTTCTCAAGTGATCTTGATGAGCATTGTAAAACAGTCCAGGAAGTACTCCGAATTCTGCATACACACAAGCTAT
The DNA here is from genome assembly GCA_038088835.1 of Singerocomus rubriflavus. Lineage (NCBI taxonomy): Eukaryota > Fungi > Basidiomycota > Agaricomycetes > Boletales > Boletaceae > Singerocomus > Singerocomus rubriflavus. Next base: position 10,059 of record JBBPJS010000951.1, on the reverse strand, counting down.
CACTCAAATACGAGAAATGCGATTTCAATAAGACAAAAACTGATTACCTCAGCCTCATAGTCTCACATGGGGAAATCAAAATGGACCCCCTCAAGGTCAAGGTGATCACTGACTGGCCATGACCATCAACCCTCAAGAAACTAAGATCCTTCTTAGAATTTCTCAACTTTTACAAACGATTCGTAAAAGATTTCACTTCGGTTGCTCACCCACTGAATGATCTCACTAGGAAGGATGTCCCCTTTGTATGGACAGAGAAGCATGAGGAGGTGTTTACATCTCTGAAGGCAACTCTGACCTCAGCACCAACATTGTTATAACATCGTATTTTCCCTTTACACTTTTCTTTTATCTTATCTCTTGATCTAATCTTTTTATCTTTCATCACATGACTAGGTCAGGTGACAGGTCACATGATAGATCACATGATCAAGTCTAGACCAATGATGTCATGACAGCAGGCTGCCTTATGGGCACAGCCTGTTTAATCTTCATTCATGAAAGAAGCCTTCTTTTCATTTCCGTTGCTTCTTTCCTTCTCTTCCATTTTGATGCCTCATGGCATTAATCTCTGCCTCTTCTTTTTCACACCTTATCTATGATGTCACCTGGTCTGTGCACATTGTACAGTAGTATAAATATGGGGTGTATTGCGACTGATCCCCCTCAGTCTAATCCACTTGGTTAATCACCTCCTAGCAAGGTTGAGACCTAAGGATACTACTCCTCCTACTACCATTTCTTCCCTACCTTTGTGTCATTATCTGTGTGGCCTTTGTGGCAAGACCCTACATGGTATCTGTGAAGCGTCCTCAAGTTGTAATTGTTCAAGAAGTATAGTGTTTTGCTAGGTGTCGCAACACTGACATTGGGGTATCCAACCAATGATGGAGTATTTTGCATTGAAACAGACAGTTCAGGTGTGGGTCTTGATGCAATCCTTACCCAACATTAAGGTGATATCTGGCAGCCTATCGCCTTTGCATTGTGATCCTTACTAGATGCAGAAACTAACTACCATGCAGCTGATCTGGAGTTACTAGCCATTATCTTCGCTCTTAAGGAATGGTGCCAGTACCTGCTAGGTGCACGACACCCCTTTGAGATCTTGACCAATCATTGGAATCTTACATGCTTCAAAAAGCCACAGGATCTTTCTTGTTGCCAAGTGAGATGGCAACAGATCCTTCAGGAGTACTGTTTCGTCATCACTTACCATTCCAGAAAGTCTAATCCTGCAGATGGTCTGTCTCGGAGATCAGACTATGAAAGGGGGGTGAACACTGCAGTCAATAAGGACAAGATCCTCCTCTCTGAAGATCTCTTTGTCTGCTTCACTGATTCACTCCTAACTGAAGAAAACATCTGTTGAGTGACCAGAGAAACACTATAACCCTGCCTATCATCCATCACCTATAACCCATCAGGCAATTTGGCATCACCAATAGAATCCTAGAGTGTCACGGAGGAAGAGAATGTTGAACAGTGTGGAGGGAATCAGAGATTGAGGAAAGGGTGATCTGACAACACCTTGATGAACTCTTGCATTGTCAGTATTACTAGGACTATTGCACCTAGTACGCATCCTTCTAATACTAGCTCCTATGAGACTAGCATAATCGTGGTCGAGCCATGGGGCAAGGAGTTGGGCTTTTGGGTAATCACATTGCTATCTCCAGGTTGCAACCCTTGAAAGCTGATCAGGGGTGCCACCCCATCCTGGGGTCAACACATAGTATTCCCAATAGGATCTTCTACGAGGCTGCAGCCAAGTAGGAACACTAATAGATAGAATATTCAATATGATAAGGGACAATGGCAGCATACACCTATATGACCCACAGGTATAACATCAGCTTGACTAGAAACTCGTCTTACATCATGTAGGTTTTCCACAAAGTATTAAGGACTTCACAAAGATAGTCTTTCAGATTGTCTTGACTGGGTTATGTTTTGACCGAGTCCTAAGTTAGCATGACCACACAGTTATAAATAGAAAGAAGGTGGAGGGGAGGATGAGACCACATTCAAGCAATGCCTCACTCCTGAGCAGTCCAAAGACCAGGCAGGTGTTACAAATTGTGTATGATACTTAGTACTATGACTGCAGGCATGCATTGCACGAGTACTTCTCACAACCTTTCCCTGATCACGTGACCATCTCCATCCCTTCACATTGTCACCTCTTCACCCTGGCACATCTTCACATCATCACTATCCTCTTCCTTCACATCATCATGACCTCGCCAATCAATCTTCCATTCCGATCTCGATCCCTTTCTTCATCTCTGCCCTTACCTCTCAATCAGTACGATCACACATCGAGATTGCATCTTGATCATGACCCTGCAAGATCCTAGATGGATCTCTGCCACGATCTCCCTTCTGATCAGTCACACTTGTGATCAATTATCCCACATTACTTTATACACTGCTTTCATATCCACTTTTTCATTTCTCCACCATATGAAAGCCTAACCTTTTACTTATGGACTACACCCTTTACCTTATTGTCCTATAGCATTAATACCATTATACCCTAGAACCAGTCACAGCTTGATCTGTGCACTCTCTTGTAATATATAAGTAGTGGGGTTATGAGTAGGGCTGTTCCCCCAGCCTAATCCACTTGTTTCCTCACATTCTACCCTGCCTACTAAGGTGGCCTAGTGACAACAGTACAAGTAAGGGATGTTATTCGCCTAGCCCTCTTCATTGAGCCCTAGGAGTGAGACATCTGAAGATAAAGCCACTCCTCCCCTCCTCTCCTCATTGTTCCATCGATCCTCAATCCTAACAGTACCGAACTGCCAACGTTATGGCCAGTCAGCAAGCTCATTCAAGTGCTAGTACAGAACCCAGTATCTAGAAGAATGGAAGACATTCATTGTATCAAAAACATACCAGAAACTATCAAAGCTCACATGACGTAACCATTCATCATACCAGTTACTGATGTTATATCTGTGATCCCGAGAGGCTACCATTGCTGTGTGGATCTTATCATATTAGGACTATCGTTTACAGATATTTAAGCCATGAGTAGTATCGCACTCTCGTTAGGACATATATGGAGGTATACAAACATACTCCTGTATCTATGGTGACACCACCCTCATTCTTAAGGATGGCAACCTGGTCAATAGCCATGCAATCACCCAAGGCTCAGAACCCTCAACCCAAGAGCCTAACATGATTATGCTACATACATCAGATTGTAGTGTTAGAAGGAAGCCAGAACCTAGTTGCAAGAGTACTAGTGTTATCAAGAACTTGCAAGAGTAGTCCTGGAGTTCATCTATAAAGACGTCCCACCTCAGTCCTCTCCTATATCTGATTCCCTTATCCTCGCTGTTCAGCACTCTATTATCCAGATGATATCTCACATGGACTCATCATATCATTCCCTGGTCATCTGCCAGATTGGTTAGGTTGTGGTTGGGTAGACGAAACTCTTCAGTTCTGCAACAGCAGGCAAATAGCTACTCTTTTACTTGCTGTTCCTTAAACATCACTAGGCCACCTTTGCAGGCAGAGTAGGAGAGGTGAACAAGTGGATTTGGCTGGGGGATAATAGCCCTTGCACAACCCCTTATATACGTTACATGAGAGTGCACAGACCAAGCTGTGACTTACTATCTAGGGTATACGCTATTAGTGCTATTGGAAGATAAGGTAAAGGGTTTAGAGTAAAAGATTAGGCAGCCTTATGCATCAAGAATGGAAGAGCGGACATGAAGCTGCAGTGTTTAATGTAAGAGGAAAGATCAATCACAAGATGTGAAAGATTTGGAAGAGGGATCATGGCAGAGATCATCAAGATCCTGCAGGGTCATGATCAAAATGGGAATCTCAATAAGAGATCATACCGATTGGATGGTAAGGGCAGAGATGAGGAAGGCATGGTAGCCTTAAGGTTGTGGAAGAGAATCTAGATGATCAGGGTGAGTTTATGATAATCGTGAAGAGGTGAAGAGTGTGAAGATGTAATACACGTGATGGGTGAAGGCATGAAGTGTGAAGGAATGGAGTAGTTACATAATCAGGGAAAGGGAAGTTATGTGACCCGCAGGTCATGTGATCGTGCCCAACACTAACACAGAGTATGCTGGGAGAGTCATGCATGCACTTGCTAACACAAAGTACAAGGCATGGTTGTGATGTCATAACAACATCCAGAAGCTTCAGTACAAGAGAAAAGCTTATGTCAAGAAAGCATTGATGATGAAGGATTCTCCATGGACTGAAGAAGATGGTATTATATATTGGAACAACAAGCTCTATGTTCCAAATGACGAAAAGTTGAGGAATAGGATACTATAGGAAAATCATGACCACCCCCTTGCAGAACATCCAGGTGTCAAACAAATGCGTGATCTCATTACTACACAATTCTACTGGCCAACTATTTGCAAAGACGTCAAACAATACATCAGGGGATGTGATCCATGTCAACAAGTTAAGTCGACCACATCCAAAACCACCCCATTACACCCTCATGACACACCGTCTTACCCTTGGGAAGTTGTTTCGATCAACATCATCAGTTCCCTTCCCATTTCCAATGGATTTGATGCCATTCTCACAATTGTAGATTGTTTCTTGAAAATGATTCACATCTTCCCCATATCCTCTTCAATAACAGCCCAAGGAGTCACCATAATCTTCAGAAATCATGTCTTTAAACTTCACAGCATGCTGAAGAAGATTATTTCAGATCGCAGTCCACAATTTGTCTCTTCTTTTATGAAGGACCTCTATACCCTTCTAAAGATTGAGGCTAATCCATCAATGGCCTACCACCCTCAAACAGATGGGCAATCAGAATGTATGAATTGAGAGATCAAGCAATACCTCCGTATCTATACAAACTACCGATAAACTGATTGGATGGAATGGCTACCTATGGCTAAGTTCACCCACAATTAGAAAACATCCTTGGCGACCAGCTTCTCCCCCTTCATGCTCAACTACAGGCACATACTGACTATAGGAGCTGAGCGCAGAAAGAAGGTTGCAAATCCTGCAGCAGAAGAATTTGAGGAAAAGATGAGAAAGAATAAAGAGGTGACAAAAGAGGCTTTAGAAAAGGCGGCAGCATCGATAAAGAAGTTTCACGATCGATATGTGACATGGTCACTATCCGAGTACAAGAAGGGTGACCTTGTACTCCTGAAGGCACACAATATCTGAACTAATCGACCAATGAGAAAACTCAATGACAAGAAATATGGCCTCTTTAAGGTCATAGAAAAAGTAGGCGTCGCAGCATACAAACTTTCCCTCCCCTCCAGGTGGTGATCTATCCATCCCATCTTCCATGAATTGCAGCTGTGGCCCTACATCCAAGGAGAATTCCCATCGCAAAAGAAACCACCTCCACCTCCCCCAGATGTCATCAAAGGAAAAGAAGAGCAAGAGATTGAGGAGATACTCAACTCATGTATTTGCAGGGACACCCTCGAATACCTTATACATTGGAAGGGTTTTCCACCTGAAGAGCAGAAATGGAAAAAGGCATCAGAACTCATGCACACTCAACAAGCCATTAAAGACTTCCACCACAAACATCCTACCACCATTCAACCTCATCCCCACATGCATGTTTGGGAACAATATGCCATTGATCCACCCTGCTCCTGCCCAATCTGTCGAGGTGAAGCTCCACTGAAACCTATAGGTGTCTTCAACACTCCTGCTTTCTGTGCTTATAGTTCTTCACTCTCAAAATTCTCTATTGATCACTTTGATATTCCACCTTGTGAGGACTCTCGGTCTTGAAAGGGGGGTGATGTCAGATTCCAATCCTGTCAGCAATCTTTTACCCCATTTATTTCATATCCCGGATACTTTATATCCCAGTTATCACCCTTTCTCCACAGTCAGTTACACTACACACTGATTACTGGTCTATTACACAGCTGGCATCACAGCCTAGTATTCACCCTTTGTAATGCATAGCATTCTATACTGTAGGTATATAAACCCTGTATCTACAGTGGAGCCTTCTCAGGCTTGTATATTCATTTCTTTCCATCTATCTTGAGCGCGTAGCCCTAAGACTTTGGTCTGTTCCTGACAGAGCAGAGGCAGAGGTCAATGAAATCGAGAATGTCGAGAGCACCGATTAGCCCTGCGACGATGACAGGTGACAATGAATACCACCAGAACAAGTTACCAGACGAGGGAAAGAGCCCCCAGCGATGCTGCATGCAGAATGAGCCAGATCACATAGAGGTCAAGCCAGGTGAAGACATCAGAGCAAATAAGAGCATTGTGCTCACCTGTGTGGATGCGGACGGTGACAAAGAGGTCAGAGGACTGCACTGGAACACGCAGGACAATGGGAAGGATCCAAGGACGTGTGGTAGCATGCCGATTGAAAGGAAGAGGGTAGCCATGCCCAAGTCAAGGCAACTGGCGACAATAGCTGAAGAAGACGATTAGCGCACCTCACAAGGCGAAGGCGACGCACCAGGAAATCCCTACGACATGCCCCCATCACCTGATGAGCCTGCAAGATGACAAGTTGAACCCCAGAGCATTGAGCTTGAGGGGGAGCAGACTGGGCATCCAAGTTTTGATTCTAGACTTACCGGACTCGATGCACACACAAGGGCACCATCTAGTGATGCCAAGGACGCAAGGGAGCGACCTAAGGACCTACAGGATGTATCAGAATGTCAGCATAAACATCTGGAGCAAGAGGAGAATGAAGACCCACCTAGTGGTGCTCTAGACGAGCAATTCGACCCGAGCGTCGAAGCGGATGTACTGCAAGCATTGGGCAGCGATGGAGACGCCAGGAACCGGCCGAAGAAATGCTGGAACGCATCAAATCGCATTAGAGAGCATCTAGAGCAGGCAGAGGAGGAAAACTCACCTGGAGAGGTTCAAGATATGCTGGACAACTCCAGCGGCGATCTGCACATGCCAGGCGACGTCCATGATGACTCAGCAACCCCTAGAAGTGTTAGGAGTCAACGCATTGATGATATGGACTCACTGAATCAAGTTAAGGGGCTAAGAGCTGAGGAGGGCAAGCAGGAGAAGCTGAGAGCACACAGATGTGTATTGGATGCACCAAAAGGTTACCAGCACGATACAGGGCAACTCAATGGTCATGTGAATGAGCGCATCAACCAGATGAATGTGCAGAGTCAAGCCACAAACCCAGGAGACCAGGAGGATGAGCTGTTGAAATAACAAGTGCACACACAGCCCGGACCACAACTGGCACGAGTAATCACTGGTGTGCATATGGCTCATTGCGCCACCATTCCTTGCAGCTATGGACCATATGGACACTCTCATAGCCTTTACCGTGTACTTACAGTTTTCCTCATTCCTGTGTCCAGAGCTTAGAAAGCTCCTTATATTCCCTTTTGGCTAATATTGTCTCTACTTCATATATAAGACATGTGTTTCGCATTCAAGCACCTCAGTCCATTACATTGTGCAACGACTGAGGTGAGTTACATACAGTCTGCTTTGATAGCTACATCTTGAGCTAACTCGTACATAGCTTATCTCTCGATAGGTGAATATATAGTCTGTTACATTGTGCAATGACTGAGTTTATCTCTCGATAGTCGTGCACTTGCATCACCTTGATCAAGACCTAATTCCTACAGGTTATGAGCCCTGCTCCCTCGTGCTAATTGATCAACGTCATACCTTGTTATACTGCCACCATGTCATCCAACTCTACCACCAATGAAACCCTCCCAAGCATTGTTCCAAAGCTTGAAGTGAAAGGAACCAACTGGGCGATCTTCCTTTTCTGTTTTAGAATCGTGATGCAGGCCAAGGGATACTGGGGCCACTTCAATGGCACAGCTGTGTGCCCCACATACTCTACCACTGTTACAACTACGCAACAAGCTGAAATCGATAAATGGCAAAAGAACAAAGAGATGGCACTCTACCTGCTTTCCCAGCGAATACCCGACTTGACTGCCTTGTGTATCCAGAAGTATACAAGTGTTGTTGATATGTAGAAAGAGATAGTAAAGGAGTACACGGAAAAAGGCATGTATGCACAGACGGACCTGCATACACAATTCCTCGAATCCAAGTTCCAGAGGGGCAGTGAAATCCATCATTTCTTGGATAGTCTTTGGACCAAATGCAAGAAACTGGCATCTGTTGAAGTGGACATTGATGAGAAGGACTACCGGTCAACCATCATCAAGTCCCTCCCTAACTCACTCACTAACTTCGCATCGAGTCAGCTCACCGCTGCTCGATTATTCTCTTCATTCAAGACACTAGACCCTGATATGCTCATATCAGTGATCATCGAGGAGGCAGAACGTTAGAAGGCAAAGCACCCACCATGCACTGATAAGGACAAAGATCATGATGAAGCTATGGCCGTCGGATTGTTGTCAGCTTCGAAAGGGAGAGGCAAAGGAAAGCGTGAGAATGGAGCCCGCAAAGGCAAGAAGGAGCTGTCAAAGTGCTGGGTATGTGACTCGATGGAGCACCTTGCTGTTTTCCACAGAAAAGAAAACCAGAGCGAGAAGAAACCTACCAAAAGCAGCACTGCAAATGCTGCTGTAGCTGATTCGGATTCAGACGATGGAGTATTCGGAGTCATCGATGAGTCGAGTGACAACAAATCTGTTCCAGGTTTGTTGCCAACAGAATCTGATGATGATAAAGAAAGAGAGGGTGAGGACTGGTTCTCCATAGCAGATGAAGATGTGTTGGAAAATGCCTGGGATCTTGAGGAGTCCCGAATGGCAATGGGAATTGTGGACAAGATGTTCACTGATCTTGCCGAATCTGCTGAGGAACCAGAGGAGATTGCTATGAAAGTGAATGATGGACCTAACAAGTCAAGACAAATTAAGCTCTTTGATTCAGGGACAACACATCATATCTCACCATACAAGAAACAATTCAAAAACTTGATGGACATCCCGAACAAGTTTTTCACTGCTGCAAATCGTCAGAAGTTTGTCGCAACAGGTGTCGGCGACATGGTCATCGATGTACCCAATGGATATCAAACATCAAAGTTGCAACTTACTGAAGTCCTGTATTCCCCAGAAGTCAGATACACACTAGTATCCATTGGATGTCTTGATGAGCTTGGGCTCTCGACAATTTTCACAAATGGGTTCTGCACCATTCAAGGGTCAGATGGCGAAACCATTGGGAAAATACCACACACCACGAAAGGGCTGTATTGTGTCATGCACGAACACAAGTCAGCTAGCTCTACACATGAAACTGTAACTGTCTTGGAGTTGCATTGTCGTTTCGGCCATATTGCACCAGCAGTTGCTTGTCAGCTAGTCAAGAGTGGGCTAGTCAGTGGACTGAAGTTAAAAGATGTGGATGATGAACCCACCTTCAATTTTTGTGAGTCTTGCATCTATGGAAAGGCCACATGAAAGCCAATCGCAAAGGAACATGAGGGGGAGCGTGCAAAAGAAATCGGCGTGCTCGTTTGGTCTGATGTTTTGTTATGACATCACCATCATGCCTTGTACTTTGTGTTAGCAAGTGCATAAATGACTCTCCCAATATACTCTGTGTTAGCATTGGGCACGATCACATGATCTGAGGGTCACATGACTTCTCTCTCCCTGATCATGTGATGACTCCATCCCTTCACATCTTCATGCCCTCACTCATCACATGCATCACATCTTCACACTCTTCACACCTTCACGACTGTTACGACCTCACACTGATCATCTCAGATCCCTCCACACCTCATGGTAGTTGCATGCCTGTGATGCATCTTCCATTCCTTCATCTCCGCCTTTCCCGATCAGTATGACATCTCATCTAGATTATCGATCTAGATCATGACCCTGCAGGATCTTGATGATCTCTGCCATGATCCTCATTCCAGATCTTTCACATCTTGTGATCGATCTTCCATTCTACAGTAAGCCCTGCATTCATCTTAGCTCTTGTTGCGGAACCGAAGAGTTCTGCTACTCTGCCAATACAACCCAACCAACCCGGCGGACGACCAGAGATCTCGGTACAGGGCTAAACCATAGATAGTCGGATAGAAGGATGGTGACTAGGACAGTC
>JBBPJS010000950.1:0-12853 GCA_038088835.1 Singerocomus rubriflavus | reverse complement strand
CTGTGTGACCGTCGACGGGGACTCCGGCTATCATATCGTCTTGAACGACTGTAGGAGCGACGCCGTCGACGCGAAGGTGATCGGCTGTAGCTGTATGACCGACTCCGCGACCGTCGTGAATGTCCGTGTCTGTGGCCACCAGAACGGGAACGTGAACGGCGCCCGGAGGAATACGAACGGCTCCTGCTCCTTCCCCTGCCATGATGTCTATCTCTGGAGCGGGAGTGAGAACGAGATTGGCGAGTCGCAACTACAAAAACGGGCAGAGCTTCATATGTAGTGAAAGCACAGAAGCAGGACTCGTACCATACAATGGCTTCGCTGCCATAGGAACGGCTTTGCTCCATCCGACTCGTAGTACTGAACCTCCCCAGTCAAAACCATCTAGTTCTCTAAGAGCAACCTCGGCGTCTCTTCGCTTCATAAATGAGACAAAACCACTGAGACCGGCATTGCGATTTCGTCTTGACGTGGTCATATCACTGCCAGGACCGCTACTGCCATCACCACGAGGCCACATTATCTTGACCTGAGATCATGTTCTAAGTTAAGAGAGGGCTCGGAAAAAGGTGAGAGCCTACAGAACCGACGGGACCATGTCGAGCAAAGAACTGGCCCAAGGATTGTTCGGTAACGTTAGAAGGTAAATTGGCGACGAAGAGATTAGATGTCTAAGGAAGGAACGCGTCTGAGATATAGGAGGACAATTCTTTGTGCGTTACTTACCTCAGGGTCTCCCCGATCTTTACTTCCGCTCTGGCCCTCGTAAGCTGAAAGGAGTCGATTAGGAACGATGATCCACAGATGCACACAAGCACAAACCCGCCAAAGCAGTCACGGAGCGTCCGTGGGCTATACGTGAAACTGAGGAACCCTCTCAAGGGCGTTGTGTTACCTTGACTCACCAGTACGAGAGTACCGAGCCTCTCTCAGGGCCTGTTCCCTAAACACAGCGTCAAGAAAAGGAGAATGTAACTACGACTCAACACACCTCTTGATTTCCTCGAGGAATGAATCCATGGCACGCTTGCCCTTTGGTTTCGGAAAATTGCTCGGTGGAAGGGTCTGAAGATCCATCAGTCTACGGATCAAGCATGGGACGACTACTCACGTCTTCTATTTCCTCCCGCAGCACCTTTGTCCGAGAACTCTCGCTTGCACCCTTCGTAATGGGCTGGTAAAGCGTTCTCGCATCTTCTGAGCCTCGAATAAAAACCGATCCACCCTTCTTCTTGCCCGCGTCCTCTCCCTCAAACGCGTCTAAAAAATCGGCATATGCTTTAGCCGCATTTTCCTCCTCCTCTTTTTTCTTTGCTTCTGCCGCTTCTTTCTCCTTCTCCCGCCGAGACTTGCGCACAGTCCCTTGAGCATACTGGGACAACTTTTGGTCGTCTAATAGCTTTTGCTGGTTATATGAAGCAAAATGGTGAGTGCCCCGACATCAAAGAAATAGGTCCTATCCATCGCACTGGGAACGAAGATTCTTCATCGTCATTGTCAAAGAACGCCACCAACTTGGATTTCGTTTTGTCCATTTGGATGGTCAGACAGTAGCAGTAAAGTTGCCAGAGGTAATACCAGAAGTCAAGACACGAATTCCCACGCCTACTAAATGCAGCCGAATTACAGCAGACAAATCCCAGAAGTCTACATCATCAAACTAGCCAGACCCCCCATGGCGTATGCCATCGGTTTCAAAGGTGGATGAGCTTGTGCCTCGAATTGGTGGTATTTTAGATCTCCGGCAGCGTCTATGCGGATCTATTGGTGCAACCGTGAGGGTCGGGCGAAAATCAAGTACATTCAATAACCACATACATATGCGCCTTTGTTGCCCACTTGATCGACGTAGTTTGGTGCGGAGAAGACCTAGAATAAAAATAGGCATTTTTACGATGGACCGGTGAATGCGACTTACGGTTGTGCACAGTCCATCATGCTCAATGGCATAACCATCTGGGACCTGTTGAGTACCAACAAGATCAATACAGTATGTGATGAAGGTACGTACTCTCTCGCACTTCATGACTGCGAATGATACCCGTGACACCATTGAGATCGCACCACCGTTTTGTGACATCGGGTCCAAAGGAAATACCGACACCCTGAAGCACATTGAAACAACGTGCGACAAGAAACCTGCCCAACCACATACCCGCTTACTTGGCCCACGACCCGGTGTATCTTGAGGGTCGGTCCAGAGCATCTATGGCTGCATGAGAGAGCACACAAAGGTCTTGCCTGAATCCATACCTCGCCTAGAGGCCAGGTATCTCAGTATTTGTGAGTGCGGTTCCAACTAAAAACTTACACATCAATCCCTCTTGTCCAGGTTGTCTTCCGATGCGTGGTAACTTCCGTATTTCCTCCAATGTCACACCGTCTTTGCTGAACAATCCACCATGAACAACAAAGTAACGCTTGCACTTTTCGGGAGATAATATTGTCTTTGGAGTGACGTCTGTGGACGATTTTGTTGCGCTGACTAGAGTTGCCAAGGGCACTAAATAAACAGTCAGGTTTTTAGATGACTCGACCTGGAGCCACGCACTCTCCGTAAACACATGAGCAAAAAGCTACGTAGAGCAACTTAGTATTTGAAAACCCGGATTTAAATTACCTACTTTGTATGTCTGTTCCCCATGCTTGTGCTTGGCTTCTCCTTCGAAGCCATATGTTCGGTTCATCTCCTTGGCTTCATGATTCCCTCTGTTGATGAACATCCGAGTAGGGTATAACCCTGACGTCGTTCAACCACTACGGAAAACCATGTAGCTTGGTCAGCACTTACATTTATAGGCAAATGCAGTCAGTATCACTTCAATAGACCAGGATCCTCTGTCAACCAGATCTCCGTTCATCAATAGACAATGAGTAGATGATGGTGGTCCAGTGAGCGAAAACAGATGCAGCATATCGTAGAATTGCCCTGAATGGGGTGTACGTTGATTCATGACACAAACAGACTTCAATCTCAAAACGCACCATGGACATCTCCAATGACGTCGCAGGTTACACCATTCGCGAGATCGAGGTTGACCAGACTCTCCTCTTTCACAAACGACGAGTGGGCGCCTAGAACGATCTCCCAAACGTACCTCCGTGAAAGCTTCTTGCCTTGCTTAAACCAGTCGATCATGCTTGATATGAATTCATGATTCATTGTATAATTTCCGTCCTCGGTCATCTCTAGTTTCGGACCTGCATAATCGCTTTCCACGTCGCAGCCGCCTAGTCCATATGCTCGTCAGTAAATGTGGCTGCGTGGATGAGCACACCGACAGACCTTGTGCTATAATTTCTAAACAGCGCTCCACGGCGTCCTTCTCTTCCTCCATCTCAATTGCCTAGCGCACATTCAACGTACATAGACATGGTCAAAGTTAGACTTCACACCTTTTCAAACTCGATCTTTCGAACGAGCTTTTGGGTTGCTGTCAGCTGCGATTTGACAACATCGTTCGTGGGTTCTAGGGCGACGACCTTCTTGAAATCAGCTACCGCCAACTGAGGTTTGGCGATCTGAAGGTAACACGTCGCTCGTCTGATGTGTGTGATGAGTAATGCACGTCACCACACGTGAGGCAGGGCTGGCGCACCTATAGTACGCTTTTGCGTACTTGGGATCGACCTCGATCGCCCTGGCTGTTCGTCATGAATCCCGCGTGACCGGACCGTAATGCAAGATCTACTCACACGCGTCATCGAGCGCAAAGCCGTATTCCTCCAACCTTGTCCTTGCAGCAGCCCGATTGCACCAGAAGGTGGGATCCATAGGATTGAACTCGATAGCCTTTGAGTAAAGGCCGACGGCCGCCGTAAAGTTATGACCTGGACACGCCATCGTCAAGTTGTTCTGGTTGATCGAATGGGAGTACGTACTAATAAACGCTTTGTTGGCTTCTGATTTGAGCTTCACAGCCTGTGCCCTGGATTCATCGGTCACGTCTCTCAGGCTCAATGCCTGTAACTCGGGCGAGGGCAGAGGTGTGAGCGAGGTTGATGCGGGAGAGGGGGGTACCGAAGAGGATGACGATGAAGCACTGCTCATGGTTCTCTCTCGACCAGTGGAGATACGGTCGGCACCACAAACACTGGATTTCAATCGCTAGATCACTCGTCGTTTTCGAGAAGAGCACCCAATATCACCTCACATCGGTGGCTGTGCTAAGCCTCACGCAACACAGCAAAAGACCATGACTACTAAACTCATCCAAATCTAACATCAGGACAAGAGTGAACCAATCGCAGTGATTACGCAGGAAAACCTCTCTTAGCACGCTTGTCAAACTATCGCAATTCATGAAAGGCTCAGTTTGAACAATCGTCGAGGTTGAAGCATTTGCCGAAAGGCGGGTTGTGCTCGTGTGCGTTGACGTCCTGCATCCATCCGTTCAAGAATTGGTGAAGGCTGAGTAGGTCGACTAATTATGGGCACCATGCTATGCTCAAGTAAGACTCACTAGTCCAGATCATTCTGCTCGCGACAGTTGCCTCCGCCTATAGGGGATGCTCAGCGTGCCATCATTTAACTTACAAAAGACCCAGTATGTTAAACCCTTGTACCAGCCATTGTAAAGACCAATTACTAAAAGGAGGTCTCCATTCACGCTGTCCAGGGTCTGCGAGAAGAATTGGGCTCCCTGATGGATGTTGAAGTCCTGAAGATATCGATGGGTAAGATGCGAGACGCCTCCAACGCTGAGAGGGTGCCTACAGGGTCTTGACAATTTCCGCTAGGTACACCACTGTAGTTATCAAGCGTGGGTTGCATTAAACCTTGCTCACCAGCATCTCCAACGGTGGTGGGAATGCAGGAACTCTCTTGCATTGCAAACGATGCAAGCATGACAGTGGGGACTAGTTCTAAAACCCAGTGACCGGTCGAAGTTCGAAGGTGCGACGAGAGCTAACCGCCGTATTGTTGACCGTACTTGTCGAAGAGGGGGACGAAACGCTTGCAGGTAGAGAAAGCGGAACCGGGATTATGCACGACCTACGAGAGTTCGACGCGAACAATGCTGTTCACGTTTACGAGTGGAGTCCACTCTCCTGATGTTAAACCACAGTTCAACAAGTCAATTAGGTCCGCTCAACGCAGTGACTTGTGCTGAAACGCGTATCAAACATGAATACGCACGGGTGAGTTAGCCGTACCGGTAGCCCCGCTTGGACCGCAAGAACCGGCTGACACGACATTGACAAGGCCACCGATGGCACCGGTGTTTGCCGCCGACAAATGACTCGGTGCGAAAGGGGTAGACTGTGCGTCAGTGATGGAGATGGAACTGATTACGGATGTATGGGGGGACGAATCGATTGTCACGGAGACATTGAGCGACATGGGGGGTAGCATGACAAGTACTAGTTCGGTGAAGTTCGAATTCCAATCGGCAACGAATTACAAAAGAGATACATGTTTGCCACAAGAAGGAAAAGTCTACGGAACTCACTGTGGGCTCTAGCAAGTATGTGGATGTTGATCGTTGACTGCCTTGCACGGCGGGTGGGCATGTCTTGCCATCCGAACGAGTCTGTCTCGATTGGCGTGCTCTGCCGCAACAAAAGAGGTAAATGGGAGTCCTTGGAGCTTTTTCTGTAAAGGGACCCGAGTGAGTGATAAAACGGGTACTCGGCGGTTGGCAAATATCCATCCAGTAGAGAGCTGTTCATGGAACGGATCTAGACTATAGCACCATACCACATAGTGGGAGTATTCAGATACACTGCTTCACGTGCACGCTGCCATCACTTTGGACGCTAGCTCCAGTGTTCGCACCGCAACGGGATGGGTCTTTGAACACATGTAGTGTCACTGTTTGTGTGAGACCGTGATCTATAAACATGCCACAGCACGCGTTCTCGTACTCGACAACACACAGGTGAATGAGACGGATGCCATGGTCACTCCCGGGTCGGGTCGCTTGCTGAATATGACCGGTCGGCCGGGGAGAGCGTCGCGACGGACGCACACGGGTCCATCACGCATCAAGTCGCACCAGCGACATGTCTTGCAGGATCAAGGCTAGGAGTCAACTGGGATGGCACGTGGAGATTGACATGCCCAGGATGATGAGAATAGGTCCGCCCCTCCTCTCTGCAGCACCACAGGGAGACAAAAAGGGCAAGCTGGGCAGGAGCACTGCATAGTACAATAGGACTACTTGTACTCCATGCACAGGGTACTCGGTGAGTCAGGATGATAGGCTTAGGGACGGCGGCGACGGGGGCGGGCGGGCGATGCGGCGCACGGACCCCGTGAGTGCGGTGTCCGGGGGATAGGGGTGGGAGTGACTCCATTTTATAGCGCCCGAGTCAAAACTGCACAATAGTATTTAGTGTTCCCTCCCCCCTTGACTCCACATCAAACGCCCACCAGCCCACTTCCTTCCAACCTCCTCTCGTTGTATAGCATTCTCCTGCACAGGGAGAGTCTTATACAGCACAAGGACGCTCTAGAGTCTTGTAGGCTTTAGACTCGTCCTTACGACCCAACGTGTGTCACAATGTGCCCATACACCCTTGTTCATTTTGCCAAACCCATTCGCCAAACTGCCGCTATCAAACTCGAGATTTCGCCTGTCGCTCCTATCCTACTCAACGGTCTTAATGGTTCCACTGTATTCTAGATAAGCCACCCAATCATTCGTCTTTCTCGCCTCGCCTGCTTCCCACCAACTCTCCACTCAGTTCATGGTCCGACCTGCCGCCCATTCACTGCCCCATCGGGGCTCTCCTTCAGCCTCACACACCAGGGTTCGTTGGCAACCCTACCACGCTTCAGTCCAGTCTGTACCCCCCCGCACATCGCCACTCGCCTACCTCATCACTCCAGCCTCGTCTGCTTCTTCCATCTCTCCGTCCCCCCGTCCCCTCTCCGAACCCGATCGTCTTCGCTATGCTTGTCCACCCCGCGAATCCAAGCTCCGCGACATCCAAAAGTCAAAGCTTGCCTTCAGTCTCGTCGGTGAGCCATCTCCCCTCCATTCTTTGTTCGTCTGTTTAGGTCTCTCCCGCAATAAAGATCAAGCCGTCAAATCTTTGTGCGATATATGGCCTCAACAAGACATACCCGCTGTGTTCCAGACTTTGGGGCGCCCAGTGGTCTCCCTGACGCCAGGTTCAGATCATTTGTGTGGCCCCAATATACTTCAACCCGCTTCTCGAAACACTCAGCTGCCCTCCCCGACCACTCCGATGACCCAACCTACCCCGGTCATCTCGCCAGTCTCATTATATTCGGCCCACGTTGTTCCCTTTGCACAACTTCCCCAGTGCGATATCGCACCGATCAAAGGTTTCGTCCACGAGGTTCTTCGTCGCTCGCGGACTTCAGGAACTGTACTGCAGACAGCATTGTGTTATATCGAAGCTATCCGTTCAAAGGTTCCGGATCTTGTTCGGAAAGAGAGGCAAGGTTTTGCGTCTTCTTCCCCTGTGGGATCGGATGATCGGATATCCCAAGGCGAGGTCGGCATCGACTATGATACTGACCTTGGCGGTCCAGCTTGCACTCTCTCCCTCGACGGACTGTCTTCCAACGGTCTTCTCGCTACTGTATGCATTGATCCGAATTCGTATGAAGCTGGTGCTTTGTTCTCGATGGAATCGTGTCTTGACGCTGACAAGGTGCCAGCACGCAAGTTGAAGATGAAAAATGCTTCCCTCCCCCCCCTCCCCTCACTTCCATCTCCGCTTCTTTGTCCCCGTCGCGCTTTCCTTGCATCACTGATCCTGGCATCAAAATTCATGCAAGACCGTTGCTATTCGAATCGCGCATGGGCCAAGCTCTCTGGTCTCCCACCACGTGAGATCGGCCGATGCGAACGCGCGCTCGGAGAAGCGCTCGAGTGGCGTCTTTGGGTAGGTAAATTGCCTGCAGCGCAATCCACCTCAGGACGTGCTCTCGTCAAGAGTAAAAGCGAAAGCGACATTCTGCTCTCTGGAAACACTCTCAAGGCACACATGGGTAGCGATATAGACGTATCTTTGCCTTTCTGCGATATTGCCTCGCCGCCTGGGTTGAAGATTGCTCCACTCAGGAGGTGTGCGACTGTCCCGGCCAGGAATCTATGTTTGGAAGGTCCGCGCATCGGTGGGATTAACAATACTAGCCCGACCGCTTACAGCTCTAGCCCTTCGACTCCGGGACTCAGCTATTCTCCAACACCAACAGAATCGTCGCTTGGCGATCGTACCGTACAAATGACCACGTTTATGGATGTGTCGACGCCACCTCCTGGTCAGTTCGCCACCTTTACTGGTGCGCAGAACGACAAGGGTCTGGCAGCATTGTCTGTGCCATCGAATGGTTTATATGTGTTTACGGGTTCGCAGGATATCGCCTTGCCTCCTCTGTCGCAACGGATCGACTCGCAATATTTCGTGTCTCACAGTATTGTTCCTTCAAATAGCACGTGGATGTTCAGTGACGACGCCTGACTGCGACTTGTGCTACAACTTCAAACATGCGACCCTTCTGTGTCCATTGTAAATATTTTTTTATGTTTTCTTTTTCTTCATCTCTATCATCTTGCCTGTTTGCCTTGTATGTGTATGCCATGACTGGCCGGGGAATTGAAGGAGCGGCGTTTAGGCAGTGTTTCTGAACATTTTTGTTCCGTGTAAACTGTACTTTCTGTCATACCCAATAGACATTTCCCTTGTTTGTCAAGTCAACCGGTGGGCATGGTTCAAAATAGCCCGTGCACTGGTATGGCACATATCAGCTTACAAACCTTTCTGATGGTGCCATGGTTGGGTGTCATCACACGGGCGGGAATTCCATATACAGGTACTTGTCCACCTTGTTGATAAGAGAACATGGGCTGACGACGCAACCGGCAACGACATCGAGGTCAGTGCGAGACAATCGCAGACAACTGGGACACTGGCATCACACGACGTACACGGCGCACTTATGTAACATACAAACGTAACGGCTCTACCTCACGCAGCGGTGGGAAGCCGTCAGCAGAGTGAGAGAGAAACCCAGGTGGAAATAGTCCGCGGAGGACGGACAGAGACATAGAAAAGTGTAGATCTGGAAAGCGGATGAGAGAGATGATGGCTTGCTGGCAACATGACGGTAACAGGTAACTGTTTCGTCCAAAAAGGGGGAGGGTCAGGAGGGAGGAGGATACCAAAGGGGATGCTTCACTCAGTCGTTGAAGAACTCGAGGGGGTAGTCTTCCGTTTGGATCGCCCGCCAGAGATGTGGGTGTCCGTCAGCATCTCGTTTTCCCTCCACATGCAGGATGGAATGAAACGTAACGTCCTCTTCGCCCTATCAGGATAAAATGAATAATTCGTGAGACCAGATAGTCAAGAAGAGTTGGTCGCACTTGCCCTGTTAGGGGGGTCGTGGATTCTGCGGAATGGACCAAAGTCACAAGAGAGGTTACCATCGAGAGAAAAAGGAAATACACCGTTAAGTCATCACTTTACAAACGTCACAATACGACCGAAAGCACCGTGTCCGTACGTTGGTGTGCGCACGGACGTCTTCCGGAGGCAGTGAGAGACCAATGACTTGGCACACGCACCTGACGTGTATGTATCCCCGCCCTAGTTCGTCGTTCACAGCCGGAATCCTGATTTTCCCTAGGATGATGGTTCCGTAACTCACGCATCCACTCCGCACTTGAACAAGATCTTGTTCAATCGTAAAGTGTGTGAGTTGCGTGTCTGTCAATCCAGCTGCACGGGACCACATCTTTGGTTCGTGTTTGTCCCATTGGTGACGAGATTGGACGACACTGTGTTTGATCCCATGTAAGACGTGATTAAATGCCTCGATAGCGTTCTGGTGAGGAGCGTGAGGGGCGTTGAGGGTGACATCCTCTGCTGAAGCTGTTACGTCGCCAAGGTGAATAGACGATCAAGTTCGTAATCTACTCGACCAACCCATGGTGGACCAGTCAGACTGCGTTGTACGTTTGAGGTGGCGGTCCAATAGGATCTCTTAATCCCCAAATCTTATCAACCTCAAGCTTATGTAAACCTGACTACTCGGTTCAGAAATGAAGGTTAATGAACGTCAACAATAAGCTTGAAACTTCTCCGTGTTTTAAGATTTCATGACCCGAAGGCCCTTGGAAGGATGTGATAATTCGACTTAAACCAGCGGATAATCGTATCTTTCTCTCTTTCTATGGGCGAGAAGGTCGGGGTGCTACGGCAATGTCGAGAGCTCCGACTTTGCCCTTGGGGTCGCTTGGGACCGTAGGTTACAGCCTTTACACCCTCCGGTTCCATTCTTTCGAAGCAATTCCCGGTCGGGGAATATTTAGGTAGTCGTTCGATCGCTTCGATCAACTGCAACCTGAGCAGGCACTCGCCTGTTCCCTCGATGACAGGGCACCCTTTCCCGGCTATGCGCACCCCGTTCAGCACAACTCTATCCGGTGGTGCCCGCGAAGAGCACCTTCTTTACGTCGTGAAAACAAATAACAATACGTATTTTTTTTTTTTTTCAAAAAAAGAAAAAAAAAAGGCAGAAAGAACAAGGTGTCACGATGCCATCCCATTTGGAGATAGAAGGCCATCTGAACTCTGCCTCTGTGGGCGTAAACCCAAATTTTGTCCAATCTCCGAAGTGGTTGGATCATGTTTGAGAACGAAGAGCGGATTTGGAGCAAATTCCGACGAATTATTGACATGATTTAGATTGCTGTTCAGTCGGTCGTTGAGCGACGCCACTGTCGAGAAGTCCTATTCAATATGTCTGGTGGGCCGATCTGTTCGTGTGCGCCACTGCAAATATACAAGCCAGTGCCGTCAAGAGCAGGCGGGCTATGCCAGCCACGAGACGGGAAGCTTGAGGATGTTTACTGGCAACGGCGCATCAGGAAGCACCGGTAGTAGATCGCAATTCCTTAACCCGGTAATACTTCGCCAGGGCCACCGCATACGCTGATCTACATCGATAGTTTGGTGAAAGAGTAGATGGACCGCACTTTTTGGAATGTGCCGCAGATTTGGGGCGGAAATGCCAATACACCGACTTGAATGATTGGGTCCTCAGCGCCGTAATGCATTACTGGCATTCATTCACGGACCCTCCCTGCAAACACGTCAACATGACGCGAACCTTGAGAGAGGATCTGATTGCGTACAAGACCACACATCACACCAGGTGCAAGGGTTCGAATTCCGAGAATGGGTGGATTCAGGTTCGTGACTCTGGCTTGGGCCTCATTTCATTTTTTTTTTTGTTGTCGACCAATTTGCCCTAGTTTCATTCACAGCCTTCATGCTTGACCATTGTCAAACGTTCTTTATATTTGCTCATCAGTCGGTGTCAGTTTGTCCAAACAAGAGGTACTGCCTCGTTGGCCAGGCACCAAGTGGCCTGGGCTACGGAGTGAAACAGGCATTCTCACTTATTCGAATGTTCCCAAATCGCCCGCGGGCTGGCGCAAGCCTCACCACTTACTGCTGGCATCCACCAACGACAACATTACATACACATACACACGCGCAACAACGAGGTCCCGGAGCAAGCGTCGTACTTGTCCATAACGCATAGCATCAGAATGTCGACGTCCAGCTGCAGATCTTTCATGACCGAGCGCGAGTTGGCGCCTGGCAACTCTCGTTCCAGCCGTTTCCAGACCTGCATAACAGAGACACGTGAACACCAGCCGTCAACCTAACGAGATACGATCACAACTGAAGAGCGAGTCGCTCCGAGGTTTGCATTTCATAGTCGCCTGGTAGTCATACGGCGGTCAGCTTGCGTCGTCAGCACGACTCCACTGTGCGTACAAGTATCCTGATATATTGCGTATGCTGGTCAAGTATATGGGTATAATCGCGCGAGTACACACCTTGATTAACTACTCTTGCTCGACTCGTGCGTGATTCCTGCCACAAGGATGTGCACCAGGCAGCTAACATGTCGAGCTGCGTACATAAGTAATGTGAGAATCGGAGAAGGCCAGTATCGTCATGAAGATGTAAAACGTACTCTGCCCCATGCTACTGGATGGACGCTCGAACACAGGGTCGGTCACGTTGCAGCAGGACTAGACTGATCGATCCGCCAGGACAGCCCAAAAAACGTCACGCAGGAGAAGAGTCTACGGGAAAAGCCATGCGATCAAGTTCTATTCGAAAAGAAGCGAAACACACCTGTGCAGCTTTCTGATACACAAGGTTGCCTGTATGGAGTGCTATCGCGCGGATCTGCCCATACAATCCATGGCATTCGGGGATGATGTCCGAGGTTGAACGCTGGACTCTCACTCCTTGCTTCCAAGACTTCCGTAGTCCGTGTCCACCCTGAGGGGCCTGTGATGCGAACGCCGCCGGTGACCTTTTGAAATCTGCCAGCACTTACATTTATCACCTACACTCCGCGTAGAGGTCGAAGGTGGGCTTACTCTGGATAAGCATGCGGCAAACTCCGAATACCAGATCACCGTCGTCGTCCAGCCCATAGGAGATCATTAATGGCCACGATTTCCAGGGTGTAGCCTCGACAGAACAGTCGGCCCCTTTTTTCGGGAGAAACGCGCATGGCCACGAACCAATCGTATGCAAAACGGTGACAATCCCTGTGATGTTGTATGCCGCAAGGATCTCGAGCAGTGGACGTATCCTGGGTTTCTCATCCGCAGTCCCCGTTTGAAAATGAGATCCACGCGAGAGCAGTGTTGATGGTCCTCGGATATTGAGTAGGGTGCATGCTTAATCCATGCTCTTGACCCCATTCTGGTCATCTGAGAGCATCTATAGGACCATTAGCGGTGCAGTGGCTTGGACTGCCGGGACTCACGTCTATCGGCGAAATAGACATGCACACGGATGATGACGAATCGCGTGGAATCGTTCGCAAGAAGCTATTCGG
>JBBPJS010000949.1:0-12858 GCA_038088835.1 Singerocomus rubriflavus | reverse complement strand
CCCTAATGTTCAACATATCCTTAGTGCAGCCAGACACAATGAATGCATACTCTCATCAGTCCCGAGCAAAAGGAACAATAGGACACTGCAATCTTGATGTCCAGGAGGCCATCAGGCAAAGCACCCTGGGGGAGATGCACTGGCACTGCGCAGTGCATGTTAGATTTAGAACCAAACAGGTTACCTTTCCCATTCTATGCCCTGGTACTGACCCACCATCTATATTCAGAGTTATAGGTTAGCAAGCATGTGCAAGAGAACATGATGATGAAGACTTGGACAAGATGGTAGATAAAGAAAGAGAAGAGCCACATGATGAAAACCAAGAAAGGGACAATCTCAGCTCAACTATATCCCTCCAACTCACTACTGGAATAAAGTCAATCATATATCATCATACAATATTTGTTTTCACCCTGGTATTCCCCCAGAGATCTCTATTCCACCCTGGGATTAGTCCAGTGGCATCATTCTAGCCCATTTCCATCCTGATATTTGTTCAGAGTTTTATACCTATCAGACCAGTACCTAACAAAGCAAGAAAAACAGACAGCTAGTACTATAGAGATGCACAAACCAACCTATCATTCCAGGTCGCAGACCACCCCTTCTGTTTCTACATTGAACAAAGCCCCCCTTTACATCTCAGACATATGATACATGATTCAGACTTTGCCTATGTGTGAGGACATCACACCCCTTGTTTCATTGGACAAAGAACACAGCCAGACAAGAAAGAACACAGAGATATGGACCTTACATTCAATTTCCTTGCATTATGTCACACTCACATTCATTTCATTTACTATACCACAGATTCAAAAGATTTCTAGACAGGACTGGAACTATGACAAGTGAACATGGACAATGTACAAGGGACTAAACTTTGAACCTACCTGTCAAGTTAGCAAGTGCTCAGATCACTACTCCCATCTCTACCATAGCAGCACAAGGACATGGACAATGGACAATAGGCTCATTACCAGACCCTAATATGACAGATCCTGCTCATCATTATTATCATCCTCATCATCCGCTTTTCTGGCAACTTCCTGCTACTATTTGGACCTGGTTTTACCCATATCAGAACATCCTTGAGCTTCTAGCCATGCTTTATATGCAGGAACATTCTCAAACCAGGTCCGGACATAGCAGCACCTCATTTTGCACCCAGCATGCACATTCAAGCACCTAAAGCTGACTGGGGACAGTCAGTAGCAAAGTCCCCCATGGATGTAAGGAATTGATGTTCCCTACAGTGATAAAGGCCTATTTCCCCATCTCTATACATAGTCCAAGTCATCCCCACTCCCTTCCTTCACTGCTATGCACCTAGTATATATCCAAATGTCTGGACATCCACAACATGTCCAAGTCCCTATGGTCCATGTCCCCAAGATGTCCAGTGCCTAGTAAACCTTTCAGTGAGTGATATGCTTCCTTTCATTCATCTTTCTATCATACTGGACATCATTCAGACATTGTTGGGTACACCTGGACCTTATACATCACATTTATCGGACACTACTTACATTTATATATGTTCTATTCATTCCTTTTCACTGTATTCACTCCTGGACATTGTCCATTCATTCATATATTGATACTACATACTTACATAAGTCCTGGGTATGCCTGGACTATAAAGGGGTGTACATACACTCCATATAGAGTTTCCTTTCTGCTGAAGTTATAAATCCATTAGATCTGCACCTGGTCCCATTATTCTCAAGTCCTAGTTGTCAACACACACATCTGGACACTCGTCTTACATGCCCTATCATCCTGTCACTTTACACTTGGACCTACTGCCTATAGAGGTTAGGAGTAGATGTTCAATACCATCTATTTAAGGGAATTGTAAGTCCAGAGTTGTAACCTTCTTTTCCTTCTCTTTTTGAATCCCTTTGGGACGAGCCTATCATTCCCTTCACCCCTTTCTACTGACCTCCTTGTCAT
Source organism: Singerocomus rubriflavus (assembly GCA_038088835.1). Classification (NCBI taxonomy): domain Eukaryota; kingdom Fungi; phylum Basidiomycota; class Agaricomycetes; order Boletales; family Boletaceae; genus Singerocomus; species Singerocomus rubriflavus. Next base: position 10,899 of record JBBPJS010000949.1, on the reverse strand, counting down.
CCTAAGGAGTATTATTGTTTTACAATGTGCTCTGGCTTTCTTCTAATACTAGATTCTAGTGATGCTAGCATAATCATGTTCATATTGTGAGATGAGGATTCAGATACTTGGGTAATCATGTGACTATTAACCAGGTTGTTATTCTTGAGAATGAAAGTGGTGTTACCATAGATGGTGGGTCTGTTCAAATACTCCAACCATATTCCAACAAGGAGCATGATGTCACTTGTGGCTTAAATATCTATACTGCTGTAATGAATATGATAAGACTCAGCAGCAATAGTAGCTTTTATGAGTAACAGGTATAACATCAAGGAACATTATGATAGAGTTCCTATCACATGAGCTTTTGGTATAATGAGATTTGATGTCTTTCAATGAATGTATTCTGTACTTTCATATATTCTGGGTTCTGAACTGTGATGTGATACAAGCTGTTATAACATCACAACCACACTTGTACTTTGTGTTAGCAAGTGTGTGCATGACTACACCCTGCATACTTTGTGTTAGCACATGGGTATGAATATTCTATTTCTTATAACCTTCCCTGGTCATGTGATCACCTTGTCCTCTCTTTACTCCATCACATTCCCATCATGTGTTCCACAATCTCAACCCCTCTTTCTTCTTCTCATAATTATCATAACCCTCCACCAATTATCTAGATTCACCCACATCCTCAAGGCTTCCATGCCTTTCTCATCTCTGCTCTTACCTCTTGATTGGTACAATCTCTTATCAAGATTATATCTCAATCATAACTCTGCAGAATTCTTGATGGGATCTCTGCCATGATCCTTTTTTTGATCATTCACATCTTGTGATGATCTTCCCTTTATATTAAATCCTGCAGGTATCCTTCCATTCTGATCTTCTCAGAATCCTGCCTAACCTTTTTTTCATGGACTTTATTCTGATATCTTATCTACCAATAGCACTAATAGTGTATACCCTAGACCCAAGTCACAGCTTGGTCTGTGCACATTCATGTATTGTATATAAGGGGTTGTGCAAGAGCTGTTATTCCCCAGCCAAATCCACTTGTTCACCTCTCCTACTCTGCCTGCAAAGGTGGCCTAGTGATGTTTAAGAAACAGCAAGTAAAAGAGTAGCTATTCACCTATCTGGTCTTCAGACTACCTAGGAGTGAGGCATTGCTCGGATGTGGTCTCACCTTACCTCCTCCTCCCTATCTTTATTCTATATGGTCATGTAAGCTTGAGAACCAGTCAAGATAAAGTCATGGTCAAGACAGCTTGTAGCAATGTTCTTTGTGAAATATTGCCCATCTTTGTGAGGGCACTAACTGATGCTAGAAAACCTATGTGATGCAAGACATTATTGCAATGCTTTATGAATGTTATATCTGTGGGTTGCATAGGCATATGCTGCCAGCTTCCCTTATCATATTGAAAATTGTTATTTATAGTTGTTCCTCCTTGCCTGCAGGCTTGGAGATGATCTTGTTGGGTGCTGTGTGGAACACCCCAAAATGGGGTGGCACCCCTGACCAGCTTTAAAGGTTGGCAACCTGAAGATAGCCACACAATTATCCAAGACCCAGACTCCTCACCCCAAGGGTTGACCATGATTATGCCATACTCATAGAATATGGTATTAGGAGAATGCACACCAGCTGCAAGAGTGCTTGGTGATACTGATGATGCAATAGTTCATCAAGGTGTTGATGATCACCCTTTCCTCACTTCTGTTCCTCCCCTTACTGTTCAGCATTCTCTTCTCCAAACCTTCTCTAGGATTCTCTTGATAATGCCAGATTGCCCAACAGGTTATAGGTGATAGATATAGGCAGGGTTATGGTGTTTCTCTGGTCACTCAACACTTGGATTTGACTGGGGAATAACAGCCCTTGCACAACCCCTTATATATGATACATAAATGTGCACAGACCAAGCTGTGACTTGGGTCTAGGGTATACACTATTAGTGCTATTGGTAGATAAGGTATCAGAATAAAGTCCATGAAAAAAAGGTTAGGCAGGATTCTGAGAAGATCAGAATGGAAGGATACCTGCAGGATTTAATGTAAAGGGAAGATTATCACAAGATGTGAATGATCAAAGAAAGGATCATGGCAGAGATCCCATCAAGGGTTTTGCAGAGTCATGATTGAGATGTAATCTTGATAAGAGATCATACCAATCGAGAGGTAAGAGCAGAAATGAGAAAGGCATGAAAGTCTTGAGGATGTGGGTGAATCTAGATGATTGATGGAGGGTCATGATAATCATGAGAAGAAGAAAGAGGGGTTGAGATTGTGGAACACATGATGGGAATGTGATGGAGTGAAGAGAGGACAAGGTGATCATGTGACCAGGGAAGGTTATAAGAAATAGAATATTCATATCCATGCACTAACACAAAGTATACAGGGTGTAGTCATGCACATACTTGCTAACACAAAGTACAAGTGTGGTTGTGATGTCATAACACAAGCTGGCTTGCTGGTCTGACATTGGCAGTTTAGTGGTGTGAGGATGGTTTGATGGTACAATGGTAAGAGGGAAGAGGTTTGGCTTTATCTCCAGACATGCCTCACTCCTGTTACATTTTTCCTTCCTTACACTATATATATGATCAATGTTCACTTCACTTCACATTCACTAGTCTTTCTCTACAGGTGTTGACCTATTCCCTTCACAATTATATCATCATTAGTGCTTCTCCTTTCTGCTCTTCATTTCCACACACTGCTTAATTTCCATTTGTCAACACCTCCTTTCATTTCTATCACTCCTCCTTCATTTCTGTTGCTCTGTTTATGCCATAGGTTACCCATACCTCAGGGCATTCCCAGCCTACCCTAAACCTTGGCCTATGCGGCACTCACCACCACATATATATGCAACATGTACCATACACTACTTTAGCTTTTGTCTTCCTTGTACTACCATGTACACTGTATCTCAGCAATCTAGTTGCTGCCTTCTTCATCCCTCTGTTGACTCAAGTGCCTCAGCAATCAACTAAGACCAATCAAGAAAGAGATAGCCTCATGCTATGTCCTCTTAAAACCACTCACACCCCTTGTGCCATGCTTATGCCTTAATTCTCTCAAGAGCTACATGCTGTTTTGCCTAAGGCAACACATAACAAAAGACAAAAGCTAGTCCAACTGCATCTAGTATCAGCTAGCATGCTATTGTTGAGCAACCAGAGAAACACTATAACCCTGCCTATATCCATCACTTATAACCCATCGGGCGATCTGGTATTACCAAAAGAATTCTTGAGCAGTCGCAAATAGAAGAATGCTTGAATAGTGAGAGGAAGTCGGAAGTGAGGAAAGGGTGATCTACAACACCTTGAAGAACTATTGCATCATCAGTATTACCAGGACTATTGCACCTGATACACATCCTTCTAATACTAGCTCCTATAAGACTAGCATAATCATTGTCGACCCTTGGGGCAGGGAGTCCAGGTCTTGGGTAATTGCATGGCTATCTCCAGGTTGCCAACCTTGAAAGCTGGTCAGAGGTGCCACCCCATCTTGGGGCATTCTACACAGCACCCAATGAAATCATCCCCAAGCCCACAGGCAAGGAGGCACAACTATAAATAACAGAATTAATATAATAAGGGAAGCCAGCAGCATATGCCTATGCAACCCACAGGTATAACATCCACAGAGCATTGTGATAATGTCTTGCATCACATAGGTTTTCTACCATTATTAGTGTCCTTCACAAAGAGGGACAATACCACAAAGAATGTTGGCTTCAAGTTGTCTTGACCATGACATCGTCTTGACTGGGTCTTGAGCTTGCATGACCACACAGTAATAAGAATAGAGGAGAGGAGTAAAGTGGACTACATCCAGGCAATGCCTCACTCCCAGGCAGTCCGAAGATCAGGTGGGCAAATAGCTACCTCTTTACTTGCTGTTCCTTAAACATCACTAGGCCACCTTTGCAGGCAGAGTAGGAGAGGTGAACAAGTGGATTTGGCTAGGGGACAACAGCCCTTGCACAACCCCTTATATATGATACAGGAGAGTGCACAGACCAAGCTGTGACTTACTATCTATGATATACACTATTAATGCTATAGGCTCTAGTGTAAAAGGTAATAGTCTATGAGTGAAAGGTTAGGCAGCCTCATGCATCAAGAATGGAAGAAACGGACATGAGACTGCAGTGCTTACTATACAATGGAAGATCGATCACAAGATGTGAAAGATCTGGAATGGGGATCATGGCAGAGATCATCAAGATCCTGCAGGGTCATGATCAAGATTAATATCTCAATAAGAGATCATACCGATCAGATGGTAAGGGCGGAGATAAGGAAAGCATGGAAGCCTTGAGGATGTGGTGGGATCTAAGATGATTGGTGTGAGATTGTGAATGTCATGAAGAGGTGAAGAGAGTGAAGATGTGATACATGTGATGGGTGAAGGCATGATGATGTGAAGGAATGGAGTAGTCATGTGATCAGGGAAAGGGAAGTCATATGACCCGAAGGTCACGTGATCATGAAGATGTCGTGCCCAGTGCTAACACAAAGTACACCGGGAGTAGTCATGCACACACTTGATGACACAAAGTATGAGTGGTGATATGCATGTCATAACAATACACGCCCTTGTAGTACGATACCTTAGCTTTCATCTCCCTTGTACTTCATTAGTACTAGGCCCTTGTCCAATCCACAGTTTACTCTTATCTTGACCTCATGGACCTTGTCTTTACGACCTGGTAACTCTTGACGCCCAAGCCCCTACGACTTGGCGACCCTTGACCTCTGTCTTAATGACTAGAGGAACCCTTGTCAGAGTGCTATATGATATACCCTCCAACTCTTCATACTTGACCCCTGATCTGGCCTAGTCTTTCAAGGGCTACACGCTGTCCTGCCTGGCCAATGTGTAACAATAACCACTAGACTATTGCACTAGGGTTCTGTCTTCCTCCTAATACCTAAGACCTAATATTAAAGGCATAATCATGTTCAGCTCTTAGGGCAAGGGTTTCAAGCCTTGGGTGATTGCATAGCTATTTCCAGGTTGCTATCCTTAAGAATGAAGACAGTGTCACTGTAGATCTGTGGGTCTGCACAATAACCCCAATAGATGTCCCAATGAGAGTGCGATACTACTTATGGCTTAAGTTATCTATGAACATTCCTATAATATGATAAGACCTGCATGGCAATGATAGCCTCTCAAGGTCACAGGTATAACATCAGTACTCAGTATAATAGAGGAGTATGTCATGTGATCATTTAGTAGTTTCTAGATTCATTATATCTTCCAAGGAATGTCTTCTGTACTTTAAGATCTGAGTTCTGACTTGATGAGATACAAGCTTGCTTGTTGACCTTACATTGGCAGTTTGGTGATATGAGGATATGATGGTACAATGAGGAGAGGAGGGGAGGGTTTGGCTTTATCTCCAGATGTCTCACTCCTAAAGACTCAGTAAAGAGCTGGTAGGTGAATAACATTCTTTACTTGCACTTATCACTAGGCCACCTTGGTAGGCAGGGTAGAAGAGGAGGAAACAAGTGGATTAGGCTAGGGGAACAGCCTATACTCATAACCCCTTATATATGTTACAGAAACAAGCATAGACCAAGCTGTGTCATGAATCTAGAGTATACAGTATTAGTGCTATTGGCTATACTATATGAAAGGGTTGAGTCCATGAGGAAAACATTAGGCAGCTCTTCTAAAGAATGAAATGAAGTGGAGATGAACTGCAGGGACTAGGATAGAGGGGATGATTGATCACAAGATGTGATGATCAAGGAGTAGGATTATGACAGAGATCCATCTAGGATCTTGCAGGGTCATGATCAAGATGCAATCTCGATGAGTAATTGTACCAATCAGAGGGTAAGGGCAGAGATTAAGGAAGGTGAGGTGATTGGAATGAAAGATTGATCAGTGAGGTTATGACGATGTGAAAGGAGAGAGTGTGAGATGTGAAGATGTGACAGGATAAAGATGTAAAAGTGTGAAGGGATGGAAAAGGTCATGTGATCAGGGAATGAGAATGTCATGGCACTTATGTGTGCAAGCACACAGTCCTAGTGCAGTATCATAGCAAGTTCATACACAAATTCATAACACTCATGGACTATTACCCTTTACTCTAGAGCCAATAGCAATAATACTGTATACCCTAGATAGTAAGTCACAGCTTGGTCTGTGCACTCTCATGTAATGTATATAAGGGGTTATGCAAAGGCTGGTATCCCCCCAGCCAAATCCACTTGTTCACCTCTCCTACTCTGCCTTCAATGGTGGCCTAGTAATGTTCAAGCTAGACAAGTAACAAGATAGCTATTCGCCCACCCAGTCTTCAGACTGCCTAAGAGTGAGGCATTGCCTGGATGCAGTCTCATCTATCCTCCTCCTTTCTATTCTTATTCTGTGTGGTCATGCCAGCTCAAGATATGGTCAAGATGAGTCATGGTCAAGACAACTTGAAGCCATGTTCTTTGTGAAGTATTGCCCATCTTTGTGAGGGCACTAACTGATGTAGTAAACCCACATGATGCAAGACCTTATCGCAAGGCTCTATGGATGTTATACCTGCGGATTGCATAGGTATATGCTGCTGGCTTTCTTTATCATATTGACAAGTTGCTATTTATAGTTGTTCCTCCTTGTCTGCAGACTTGAAGAAAACCTTGTTGAGATGCTGTGTGGAACACCCTGAGGTGGGGTGGCACCTCTGATCAGCTTTCAAGGTTGACAACCTGGAGATAGCCATGCAATTACCCAAGACCCAGACTCCTCACCCCAAAGGTCAACTACAATTATGCTGCACTCATAGGATGCAGTATTAGAAGGAAGTGTGCATAGTGCAGTAGTCTGTGCAGTATTGGTGATGCAATAGTTCACCAAGGAGTATGAAGATCATCCTCTCCTTTATCTAATTCCCTTTTAGCTGTTCTAGCATTCTTTCCTCCACAACTGCTCTAGGATTCTCTTGGTGATGCCAGATCACCCGATGGGTTATAGGTGATGGATATAGGCAGGGTTATAGTGTTTCTCTGATTGCTCAACAGAAGCCTTCTTTTCATTTCTGTTGCTTCTTTCCTTCTCTTTCATTTCTATGCCTCATATTTGCCTTGAGGTATTAATCTCTGTGACTTCTTTTTCACACTTTATTTATGATGTCACCTGGTCTGTGCACATCTTAAGTAGTATAAATATGGGGTCTACTTTCAACTGATGCCTCTCAGTCTAATCCATTTGGTCACTTGCCTCCTAGTGTGATTAAGACCTAAGAATACTACTCTCATCTACTTCTTCACCATTTCTTCATTATCTTTGTCTGTGTATTTGTGTGATCTCTATGGAAGAACCCTGCATGGTCTCTGTGAATTCTCAAGTCCTTGCCACTGCTCTGTGTCAAAAAGTATAATATTTCACTAGATTACTCAACATGTACCATATATAAGGGGTTATAACAAGAGGCTGATTCCCCAGCCTGATCCACTTGTTTGTTCCCTTTCCTACCCTGCCTTCTAAGGTGGCCTAGTGTAAGGACACAAGTAGCAAAATGTTATTCACCTATCAGACCTTTACTGATTCCCTAGAAGTGAGACATTTGGAGATAAAGCTACACTTCTTCCCCCTCCCCTCTCATAGTACCATTGTATCATCTCTGACAACATCATACCACCAACATCTGGCCAGTCAGCAAGCTCATTCCCCAACAATGTACAGAATCCAGTACCAAGTAGAATGGAAGACATTCATTGAAAGAACCTCAAACCTGAAACATACTAAAGATCACATGATATAGAACCTCATCATACCATTCTACTGATGTTATACCTGTGACCTTGAAAGGCTATTGTTGCTGTGCAGGTCTTATCATATTAACCATATTGTTCACAGATAAGTTATACCCTTGAGTAGCATCACATCTCTCATAGGAAGATAGTGGAGGTATTCATACATACTTCCTATACTCAGTGACACCACCTTCATTCTCAAGGGTTGCAACCTGGTAATAGCTATGCAATCACCCAAGGCTCAGAACCCTTGACTCAAGAGCTAACTACAATTATGCTACCTACAATAGGTGGTAGTATTAGAAGGAAGACAAAACCACAATGCAATAGTTTACTGGTTATAAAGAACTTGCAAGAGTAGTCTTGGAGTTCCTGTATAGAAGATCCCCTGATGTGCAGCCCTCTCTCTCTATCTGCAATCCCTCACACTGTTCTAGCACCTTTTCTTTATCTGACATCTTAGGTTCAAGCCCTGTCCCTCATCCTCTGGTTGTCTGCCAGGTTGGTTGGGTTGTTTGACAGAGTAGCATAACTCTTTGATTCCACAACACTGATCAAGGACCACAATTCATCTCTGCATTTACTACTGATCTCTGCAAGATGCTGGGTATCTCACAAAAAATATCCAATGCATACCATTCACAGACAGATGGATAGTCAGAACAAGTTAACCAAGAACTTATTGCATATCTACATTCTTTTGTTGCAAAGAAACAAGAAAGTTGGCTTGACTGGATCAAGTTGGCACAGTTTCATCACAATAACTCTCTCTCTTTGGCAACAAAAACAACTCTGTTCTCAGTTACTTGTAATTATACACCACAGATTGGATTTGAATCTGCAGAATCAGGCTTTGCCCTTGAATGTGCCAAAGCATATGAAAATGTAAAAACTGCTTTGAAGCAGACACAAGACACAATGGCATCTACCCCCCACAAAGCTATTACATTTCAGCCAGTTGTTGGTTAACAAGTGTGATTGTCTACTGATTACCTAAATCTTCTGTACTCAGCAAAGAAACTCACCCAGAAATGGATTGGACCTTATAAAATCTTGAAAGTCTTGCCTAATACAGTGTGATTGCATCTTTCAGCTATATTAAAAATCCATCCCACTGTCAATATTTCTCAGGTTAAACCATTTATTGAATCTTTGCCTGAACAGCCTAGTCTGCAACTGGATGCTGTTACAGTTACTGAGAAAGGTGATGAAGAATATGAAGTTGACTGTATTGTGGGTTCTAGAATGCACTAGGAAAAACTGCAGTATCTTGTGCATTGGAAGGGTTGGGATGAATGTGATCATACTTAGAAGCCAGTCTTTCATCTATTCAATGCTCCAGATGCCATTCATTGCTTCTATCAGTTAAACCCTATAGCTCCTTACCATCTTAATCTTCATGGTATTAATTTTGCAGATCTCTTTTCACCTTATGAGAACTTTACTATGATTTGTGATTCTTTGACTTGTCTAGAATATGAGTCTTGAGAGGGGGGAAGTGCTATGACATCATATGCTCCCTTGAACACTTTTCAACTTTTCAACTTATTTCTTGATCTTATCTTATCTTATCTTCTTGATCACATGACTGATCACATAATCAGGCCTAGGCCAATGATGTCATGCATCATGGCTGCCTTATGGGCACTGCCTGTTTAATTTTCATTTATGAAAGAAGCCTTCTTTTCATTTCCACTGCTTCTTTCCTTTTCTTTCATTTTGATGTTATATGTGGCCTGAGTAAGGTCACACATAGAACCTTTAGGGCTTGTCTAGGTCTCTACCTTATGATAAGGGACATAGTGAACTCCTTGCAGGGGAAGAAGCTGCCATCCAGAGGCAGGCTATACTAAGGAGGTTAGCTCTAGAGCAAGGGGATGTCCCACATAACTAGGACTCAGGATAATGTCAAAGAGGCTGCAGGTCTTGCTAAGACTTGAGGGAGCTTGCTGAGCAAGGAGCAGGGTTCAGTGGTAAGGAGGGAAGCAAGCAAATATATTGCTGGCTATAGAGTGGGGGTACAATGTGTAGCAATTACACAAGGGAGCCATGTCTATGGTGAAGGTAAAGGTAGAACAAAGCTAAGCTACTAGCTATATGGGGCTTAGATAAATATACATATGGAGATAGTGCATGGACCAAAAGTAGAACTGAGGGAAAGGGCACCAGGGATGTCTAGGTAAGGGTGAGAATACAAAAGGGGAATATGGAGGGCCATATCATATAGACTAAAGGAAATGGTTGAGAGACTGTTAACTGAAAGTGTCAATAACAAATGCAGAAAGCTGCATACAAAACTCATCAGGATGTGAAAGTGAAGGACAAAAGAAAAAGCCCTAATGTGCATTTGACAGGTTACATCATGAAAGTGACTTGGTATGACTTGAGAAGCAAGGCTTGGTAAGACACAAGATGCAGAATGTAAGGCATTGTTATAACATCACAAATATACTTGAATGCTACTGTGTGTTAGGCATCAAGTATCATAATCATTACAATTTTCCTTAGTGCACTGGTTGCACTTAATGATCACATGACTTCCCTGATCATGTGACCATTCCTTCCCTTCACACATCATGCTCTCACCTGTTATGTATTCATACCTTTACTCTCTTCACAACCTTCATGACTTCACAACCTCACACTGATCATCTTAGATCCTTCCACATTCTTATGGTTGGTGCATGCCTGAAATGCATCTTCTATTCTTTCATCTCTGCCTTTTTCTGATTAGTATGACATCTCATCTAGATTATCAATCTAGATTATGACCTTGCAGAACCCTTAATGGGATCTCTGCCATGATTACACTTCTGATCACTCACATCTTGTGGAGATCTTCCATTTACATTAACTCCTGCAATTGTTCTCATTTCTGATCTTCTTTGACAGCTACCTAACCTTTTTCTCATGAACTTTACCCTAGTACCTTATCTACCAGTAGCATTAATGTTACTATACCCTAGGCCCAGGTCACAGCTTGGTCTGTGCACCTTCTTGTACCATATATAAGGGGTTGTGCAAGGGCTGGTGTTTCCCCCAGCCAAATCCACTTGTTCACCTCTCCTACTCTACCTGCAAAGGTGGCCTAGTGATATTTAAGCTGTAACAAGTAAAAAGG
>JBBPJS010000948.1:0-12860 GCA_038088835.1 Singerocomus rubriflavus | reverse complement strand
CCATGCACTAACACAGAGTACACAGGAAGAGTCATGCATGCACTTGCTAACACAAAGTACAAGTGATGCATATGATGTCATAACACATATGGTGCAGAAATCATCTGCAAACATTGTTGAGAGCCCCAGCTCATCAAGATGACTGATTGACACTAAGGTGTATCCAACCTCCAGTGAGAACAAGATTTTAGTAAGTCTTAATTTGGACACATCATATCCATTGGGTACTTCAATCACCATGTTGCTGACTCTGGTTGCAACAAAATTCTGCCAATTTGCAGCAGTAAATGACTTATTTGAAATGTTGATGAGAGTTTCAAATTGCTCGCAATAAGGGGAGATATGACAAGTAGTGTCTGAGTTGAAGAGCTCAATCTGGTATGGATGGGTAGGTTCATTATTCATATCCATTGCAATATTTTCTGATTTTTTGGCAAGTTCAGTGCAGTTAATGAATACTCTATCATCAACCTCCAGTGCTTAGGACTTCTCTAGGTCCCAGATGTCATCAAAAACATCTTTGTTGGTCACTGAAAACCAATTGCTGCTATTCTTTTCATTGTTTGATTTATCATCTGATTCTACAGGCAGCAAGCCTGATATCTCATCATTGTCACTGAACTCATCCATTACAGCAAAAGCTCCATCCTTGGAGTTGCTCCAGTCCTTTGTAATGTTTGCAAAATCAGTGGTGGGTTTCTTCTCCCCACTACTCTCTCCTTTTTTGTGCCATGCAGCTAGGTGCTCAGTTGAGCTGCACTCCCAACACTTCAGTGGGTTTCTCCTTGGGTTTCCTTGTCTGTTGCCTATGCGCTGACCCTTTCCTCACCTATGCAAGCTTTCTGATGAGCCAACAGCCATGGCCTCATCATAGTCATGATCCTTGGCATCTCTCTGAGTAGAGTGCTTCACCTTCTGATGATCCATTTCTTCTGCAATAATGGAGATTGTTGGAATAACAAGTGCACACACAGCCTGAACCACAACCGGCTTGAGTAATCACCAGTGTGCATATGGCTCATTGCACCACCATTCCTTGCTCCTATGGACCATATGGACACTTTCATAGCTTTTATTGCATACTTATAGTTTTCCTCATTCCTGTATCCAAAGCTCAGAAAGCTCCTTATATTCCCTTTTGGCTAGTATTGTCTCTACTTCATATATAAGACATGTGTTTCGCATTCAAGCACCTCAGTCTGTTACACCATGCAATGACTAAGGTGAGTTACATACAGTCTACTTTAATAGTTACATCTTGAGCTAACTTGTACATAGTTTATCTCTTGATAGGTGAATATAAAGTCTGTTACACCATGCAATGACTGAGTTTATCTCTTGATAGTCATGCACTTGCATCACCTTGATCCAAACCTAATTCCTACAGGTTATGAGCCCTGCTCCCTTGTGCTAATTGATCAACATTGTACCTTGTTATACTGCCACCATGTCATCCAACTCTACCACCAATGAAACCCTCCCAAGCATTGTTCCAAAGCTTGAAGTGAAAGAAACCAACTAAGTGATCTTCCTTTTCCATTTCAGGATTGCAATGCAGGCCAAGGGATACTGAGGTTACTTTGATGGCACAGCTGTGTGTCCTACATACTCTACCACTGTTACAACAACACAACAAGCTGAAATTGATAAATGACAAAAGAATGAAGAAATGGCACTCTACCTGCTTTCCCAGTGAATACCCAATTCGACTGCTTTGCATATCCAGAAGTATACAAGCATTGTCGATATGTGGAAAGAGATAGTAAAGAAGTACACAGAAAAAGGCATGTATGCACAGACAGACCTGTGTACACAATTCCTCAAGTTCAAGTTCCAGAGAGGCGGTGAAATCAGTCAGTTCTTGGATAGTCTTCGGACCAAATGCAAGGAACTGGCATCTGTTGGAGTGGACATCAATGAGAAGGACTACCGGTCAATCATCATCAAGTCCCTCTCTAACTCACTTGCTAACTTTGCATTGAGTCAGCTCATCACTGCTTGATTATTCTCCTCATCCAAGATGCTAGACCCTGATACACTCATATCAGTGATCATTGAGAAGGCAGAATGTCAGAAGGTGAAGCATCCATCATGCACTGATAAGGACAAAAATCATAATGAAGCTATGGCCATCAGATCATTGTCAGCTTCGAAAGAGAAAGGCAAAGGAAAGCATGAGAACAGAGCCTGCAAAGGCAAGAAGGAGCCACCAAAGTGCTGGGTATGCAACTTGATGGAGCACCTTGCTGTTTTCCACAAAAAAGAAAACCAAAGCAAGAAGAAACCTACCAAGAGCAGCACCACTGTGAACGCTGCTGTAGTCAATTTGAATTCGGACAATGGAGTATTCAAAGTCATTGATGAGTTGAGTGATGATGAATCTGTTCCAGGTTTGCTATCAACAGAGTCCAATGATGAAGAAGAAAGAGATGTTGAAGACTGGTTCTTGGTGGCAGATGAAGACATGTTGGAAAACATCTGGGATCTTGAGGAGTCCCAAGTGGCAATGGGAATCGTGAACAAGGTGTTCACCAATCTTGCCAAACCTGCTGAGGAACCAGAGGAGATTGCTATGAAAGTGAATGACAAACCTAACAAATCAAGACAGATTGAGCTTTTTGATTCAGGAACAATGCATCATATCTCACCATACAAAAAACGATTTGAAAACTTGACAGACATTCTGAACAAGTTCTTCACCACTGCAAATCATCAAAAGTTTGTTGTGACAGGTGTTGGCAACATGGTCATCAATGTACCAAATGGGTATCAAACATTGAAGTTGCGACTTACTGAAGTCCTGTATTCCCCAGAAGTTGGATACACACTAGTATCCATTGGATGTCTTGATAAGCTTGGGCTCTTGATGATTTTCACAGAAGGGTACTGCACCATTTGAGGATTAGATGGTGAAATTATAGGGAGAATACCATGCACCATAAGAGGGCTGTATCATGTCATGCACAAACATAAATCAGCCAGTTCTACAAACAAAACCATAACTGTTTTGGAGTTGCATCATTGTTTCAGCCATATTGTGCCAGCAGTTGCTCATCAGCTAGTCAAAAATGGGCTAGTCAGTGGACTGAAGTTGGAAAATGTCAATGATGAACCAACCTTCAATTTCTGTGATTCCTGCATTTATGGAAAGGCCACCTGAAAGCCGATTGCAAAAGAACACAAGGGGGAGCATGTGACAGAGGTTGGTGCGCTCATCTGGTCTGACATTTGGGGACCTGCATTAGTTGCAACACTAGGAGGAAAGTATTACTACATCACTTTCACCAACAACCATTCAAGGCTCACCTATATGCACACTATTTGTCAGAAAAGTGAGACCTTCAAGTCTTACCAAAAATTTGAAGCCTGGCTCAATAGGCAGCTTGTAGTGAAAGTATGAATGTTACATTCTGACTGAGGAGGTGAATACCAAGGGAAGGAATTCATTACTTACCTCAAATGCCAGGGGACTGTGCAGTGTTTTACTGCACATGACATCCCCCAACACAATGGAGTCACTGAACGACTAAACCAGACAATCCTTGAGCAAGTCCAAGCATTGCTCCATGCAAGCGGACTACCAAAATTCCTGTGGGGAGAAGCTGCTCGTCATGTCATATGGTTAAAGAACAGGACACCTACCAAGATATTGAATGGGCAAACCCCCTATGAAGTTGCTTTCGGGTGTAAACTAGACCTAAATCAAGTCAGGAAATGGGGAAGTGAAGTATACATGCATACTGAGAATGGAGATAAGTTGAATTGGAGAGCTAAGAAGATTAGATGGATGGGTGTCAATGAACAGATGGAGAATGCTTACTGAGTGTATTGGCTGATGAAGTGTACCATTACTGTCGAGCAGAACATGTACTGGGACCCATTACAACACAACATTAAGGGGGAGAAAGAGGCAATGCACCCAAGTGATGTTATGCAAGCATACATACAAAACCCTGAGCCTCAAGCCACTCAGCCATCACCTGCACTGCAAGCCGAGGACAATGCACCATTGCCAATGCCACATGCCCCCATGCCAAGCCCAATCACACAATCACATTCAAAATGGATCAGGCAGCCAAGTCAACGCATACTCAACATCATCAATGAAAAGGCTACAGATACAACTGTACCCAAAGGTGTACAACTCCCTGACCCTGTCACTAAAACCTCTGAAATAGACAGTGGTCCTACAAGCTTTGAAGGGGAAGGAACAGCCAAGGAGACACTTGCAGTAGCCACAACAGACTATGATGACATCAAAGTCATGCTCAAATTAAGTGAAAGTATTGCTGAGGCTGAGGCACTCAAGCCCTCCACACTCACCAAAGCTAAGCAGTGACCAAACTGATTGCAATGGGAGAAAGGCATATAGGAGGAGCTTGCCATGCTCTACAAGGCTGGCACATGGGACCTCATTAAACCACCCACTGATGCGAACATAGTAGGATCTAAGTGGGTATTCCATGTCAAGAAAGACACTGCAGGGAATGTCATATGTCACAAGGTGTGCCTTATCACACAGGGTTTTTCACAGGTACCGGGCATCGATTACTTCGACACATATGCCCCTGTTGCCAAGTTGGCATCAATCTGAACCATTCTCACAATTGTAGCCTACCTTGATCTCGAATTACACCAAATCAACATCAAAGAGGCATACCTAAATGGGAAGCTGCAAGATAACAAGCAGATCTATATGTGGCAGCCACTTGGATTCACCAATCTGAACCACCCACGTTATATATGCTGCCTACTAAAAACACTGTATGGATTAAAGTAGAGCAGACAATGGTGATACCAAAAATTAGTGGAAATACTCATCAAAAGTATGGGCTTCAAACAGTGTGAAGTCAATCAGGCAGTATTTATTAAATGACCAAAAGGGGTGCTAATCATCATCATTATGCACATTGATGATTGCACCATAGCTGCTAATACACTTGCGCTCATCATTGAATTCAAGGAGCAAATCCAGAAGCATGTTGAAATTATGGATCTAGGTGAGTTACACTGGTTGCTAGATATTCAGATCACCTGAAACCACAACAACTGCACCATCACTCTATTCTAGCACACATACCTTGAGTCCATCACCTATCATTTTGGATTCAATGAACTCAAACCTGTGTCTACATCTATGGAGCTGAGCATCAAACTCACAAACACTCAATCCCCTGTGACCAGAGCTGAATACGTGGCTATGCAGCACATTCCATATAGAGAAGCTATTGGCTTGCTCATGTATGCAGCACTTGGCACATGCCCTGACATCTCGTACACAGTGTCAACTGTCTCATGATTCAGCAGCAATCCTGGCATGCCTCATTGGGAGGCAGTTCAACGGATTTACAGGTATCTGATTGGAACTAAGGATCTCCACCTAACATATGGAGGAATTGAGAAGCAATTGGAAGGATATACAGATATAGACAGAAGTATGGCCAAGAACCATAAGGCCATATCGGGATACACTTTCCTGATCAACAGGGGAGCCATGTCCTGGGGATCAAAGAAACAGGAGATCGTTTTGCTGTCAACTATTGAAAGTGAATACATCGCAGCAATGCATGCAACTAAGAAAGCACTATGGCTTCATTTGTTCATAGATGAAGTCTTCACCACACTAGTCATACCCACCACTCTATTTTCAGATAACCAGTTGGCTATCGTGCTCACTAAGGACCATCAATACCACACGTTGTTACAAATTGTGTATGAACCTTGTACGAATCCTGCACTATGACTGCATGCTTGCACACACAAGTGCCATGACAATCTCTTTTCCTAATCATGTGACCACACCATCCCTTTACATCATCATGCCCTTTACCCTTTATGTGTATCACATTCCTGGTTATCACCTCTTCACATCCTTCATGACTTCACACTGATCACATCTTCCATTCCAATCTTGATCCCTTTCCTTCATCTCCATCATTCCCTTTGATCAGTATGATCACTCATTGAGATTGCATCTTGATCATGACCCTGCAAGATCCTAGATGGATCTCTGCCACGATCCTTCCCTTGATCAGTCACACCTTGTGATTGATCTTCCATTCTATATTACTTCCCTGCATTCATATCTGCTCTTCCATTTCTCCACCATATGAATGCCTAACCTTTTACTCATGGACTATACCCTTTATCCTAGTAGCCTATAGCATTAATCCCTTATATCCTAGACCTCTAGTCACAGCTTGGTCTGTGCACCATCTTATACTGTATATATAGTGGGATTATGAGTACAGGCTGTTCCCCCAGCCTAATCCACTTGTTTCCTCACATCCTACCCTGCCTAGTAAGGTGGCCTAGTAACAACAGATCAAGTAAAGGATGTTATTCACCTAGCCCTCTTCATTGAGCCCTAGGAGTGAGACATCTGAAGATAAAGCCAACTCCCCTCCTCCCCTCTCATCAATCCATCATTAGTCCCTCTCAATACTGAACTGCCAACACAAGGCCAAAGAGCCAACTCATACCACATTATAAGGAACCAATGTTTCCTACAGTGCATACATCCAGACATCCATATCATGTCCATGCCCCTATAGTCTAGGTCCTCAAGTAGTCCTGCATCTAGTAAACCTTTCAGTGAGTGACCCCTCTTGTTTCATTTGATTCTTTACATCATTAGACATGTCCAAAGCACTGTTAAACATGTCCGGACCACTCTTAAGTACGTCCAGACCTCTTACATTTTGCTCAAAAAACACCTTTACCTATTTTATGCACTTTCCCTTATTACAATTGTCCCCAGACCAATCCCCTCTATGTCCATGGACTTCTTAGCATTCTAAACACATCTGGATCACTCTTAAGTATGTCCGGACCTTTTACATTTTGCTTATTTCAATGTTTTCTACACTTTTACCCCTTTTTACACATCCTATACACCTTTTTTCACCCAGTTTGTCTCTGGACCCCTTTTGTGACCATCACATCGGTCCTTACACTACTTACATAAGTCCCGGGTGTGCCCGGACTATAAACGGGTGTACATACACTTGGTATACAGTTTCCTTTCTGCCGAAATCACGAAGAAGTCAGATCTGCACCCGGTACCACCGTTTTCAAGTCTCAAACCTCAATCTATATGTCCGGACACTCAGTTCGCACCGTATTATCATGCCGCCACTTTGTATTTGGTCCTACTGCCTATAAAGCTTAGGAGTAGCATCTGATACTACTTATCTAGGGGAATAGTAAGTCTGGAGTTTTACCCTTTCTTTCTTCTCTTTTTGAATCCCTTTGGGATGAGCCTATTGTTCCCTTCACCTTTCTACTGACCTCCTTGCCACCCCAAGGAGTATTTTTGTTTTACAACTGGAGCCCACTGCGAGGGATTCAGCTGAATTGAGAGGAAGGTTGCTCAGGTAATGAAGGGTCCAGTTTAGGGTCATCAGAGCATATATATCCAGGTAACTATCTGAAGAACGCCACTAACGTTATCCAGGTACCTGAATCATCAATCCGAAGCATCACAGGGTCCTTGAAGCATTAGTAAATGATGACTGGACATAAGGGAGATTGTTTTGAAAGAAACAAAGAAAGTTCTGGTTATTGAGCTTGCGATCCTGGCTCCAGTTCAAACCCCATCTTACCCATCATCACATTCAGCATCAGAACCAAGTTCCTGGAACCAACACACCCTAGCCCTGATCTCCTAAAGACGATGCTTATTTCATTCTACCAATTCAACCCCGGTACATAATCCCTGATGGCACTGGCCTCATCCAATGTCCAACTATGTCTGGATGCCCTTTCGAGGCTCATCTGAGGCCTCAAGGTTTGATGGAAAGACCCCAGCATTCCTTCTGCAATATTTAGAGGATATTAACACCCTAGGCACTGCTGCCAGAATCAGTGCAGCTGAGAAGATCAAGGCAGCTCTTTGATATGCCAATCTAGAGGAAGCAGAACTATAGGAAACCCTCCCTGAGGCCTCAGCCACCATAGCAGATTGGAAGGCATTTGTTGCTGCGGTCAAGGAACTATATCCTGGATGCGAGGACATAGTGCAAGTAGATTCCCTAAGTACCCCTGCTGACCCTGAGTTTCAGGAGTTCTTAGTGCAGGCATGGGCTATTTATCAGGCTGAAAGAGAGACCGATAGTAAAGATCGAAGAGCAGTGCTCACTACACAGAGTCCTATAGCAGCAAACATTCAAAGTACACAAAGAGACATGTCCAGACTATCTAGACCTGTCAGCACCATACTTCAGAATGCTTGGCCTGAGTTACTGGAACCAGAAGTGCAGCCATCCTCCCCACCATTACCTACCCAGTCCTATATCTCAGAGACTGTCCAGGACTTTATGGTAGGCAGGTCCACCGACCCAGATATGCTATTTCAGTGTCCATCCACCCATAAGGACTTCTCAGATGTCGAAGATCTGGATAGCCAGCCTGACTGTACCTCCACATCCAAGCCCACCCTACCTATTCCACTCCTTATCCGACACTCATGCGACTCATCAAGCCACCCGTCACTACCCTCAAGCTCTATCTCTGCACCCAAACCCTTCCAACCAGCTCCCTCAGCATATCCCCTGGATATCAAAGACCCAGACGTTTGGCCTAGCAAAATCTACTCTCCTCTTTCCACACCATCTCAGATCTAATGCCCTATTGACCATACAAACCATCCAGCATCACCCGATAATCTCACCTTCACATCTGAGCCCACCCCACCTATTTCACTCCTTATCCGACACTCATGCAACTCATCAAGCCACCTGTCACCACCTTCCAACTCTATCTTTGCACCCAAACCCTTCCAACCACCCCCCTCAACATATCCCCCAGATATCAAAGACTCGGACGTCCGGCCTAGCAAAATCTACTCCCCTCTCTCCACACCACCTCAAGTCTGATGCCCTATCAACCATACAAACCACCCAGCATCACCAGCTAATTTCATCTTCACATCCGAGCCCACCCCACCCATTCCTCTGACATTCAACACATCCTTAGTGCAGTCAAATGCAATGAACACATATCTGCATCAGTCCCAAGCAAAAGGAACAGTTGGACACTGCAATCTTGATGTCCAGGAGGCCATCAGGCAAAGCACCCAGGAGGAGACGCACTGGCATTGTGCAGTGCATGTTAGATTTAGAACTAAACAAGTTACCTCTCCTATCCTACGCCCTGGTACTGACCCACCATCTACATTCAGAGTTATAAGTTAGCATGCATGCACAAGAAAAAACGATGACAAAGACTTGGACAAGATAGTAGATAAAGAGGTAGAAGAGCCAGATGATGAAGACCAAGAAAGGAACAATCTTAGCTCATCTATATCCCCCCAACTTGCTATTGGAATAAAGTCAACAATATATTATCGTATGATATCCATTTCTACCCTGGTATTCACCCAGAGATCTCTGTTTCATCCTGGGATTAGTCCAGCAGTCTCATTCAAGTTCCTTTCCATCCTGGTATTTGTTCGAAGTTTTTATATCTATCAGACCAGTACCTAACAAAGCAAGAAAAACAGCCAAATAGTACTATAGAAATGTGCAAACAGAACTATCATTCCAGGTCGCAGACCACTCCTTTTTCTTTCTACATTAAACAAAGCCCTCCCTTATGTCCCAGACATATAATACACAATTCAGACTTCATCCGTGCATGAGGACGTCACACCCCTTGTTTCATTGGACAAAGAACACAGCCGGACAAGAAAGGACACAGAGATATGGACCCTGCATTCAATTTCCTTGCATTAAGTTACACTCACATTGGTTTCATTTACTATATCACAGATTCGAAAGGTTTTCTAGATAGGGACTAGGACTACGACTAGTGGATGCAGACAAGAGACAATAGGCCAGATGCCGGACCCACCCCCTTGGAGTTATTGAACACCCGGATCACTGTCCCCATCTCCACCTAAGCAGCACAAGGATCTAAACATTGGATGATAGACTAGATGCTGGACTTACCTTTCAAGGACACCATTTTAATGTCTGGATTGATGGCAATATCCTGCCCCACCACGCCCACCTGTCATCCACCATATTAGGCACATCATCAATGTCCTGCATGTGGTCCGGACCCAAAAGCAACAGGTCCAGCACACCCCTATTACCATTCACATTATCCGCTCGTCTAGCAGCCTCCCTTTATCATCCGGATCTGTTTTTACCCAGATTATGATGCCCTTGAGCTCCTATCCATGCTCTATATGCAGAGACAGCATCAGATCAAGTCCGGACCTAGCAGCACCTCATTTGCACCCAGCATGCACATTTAGACATCTAAAGCTGACTAGGGACAGTCAGCAGCTAAATCCCCCATGGATGTAAGGAACCAATGTTCCCTACAGTGGTAAAGGCCTGTTTTCCTATCCCCACTCTTCCCCTTTGCTGCTATGCATCCAGCATACATCTGGACATCCACATCATGTCCATGCCTCTATAGTCCAGGTCCTTAAGTAGTCTCATATCTAGTAAACCTTTCGGTGAGTGACCCCCCTTGTTTCATTTGATTCTTTACATCATTAGACATGTCTGGAGCACTGTTAAACACATCTGGACCACTCTTAAGTACATCCAGACCTCTTACATTTTGCTTATTTCAACGTTTTCTACACTTTTACCCCTTTTTACACATCCTATACACCCTTTTTCACCCAGTTTGTCTCCAGACCCCTTTTGTAACTGTCACATCGGTCCTTACACTACTTACATAAGTCCTGGGTGTGCCTGGACTATAAACAGGTGTATATACACTTGATATGAAGTTTCCTTTCTGCCGAAGTCATGAAGAAGTGAGATCTGCACCTGGTACCACTGTTTTCAAGTCTCAAACCTCAATCTATATGTCCGGACACTCAGTTCGCACTGTATTATCACACTGTCACTTTGTATTCGGTCCTGCTGCCTATAAAGCTTAGGAGTAGCATCCAATACTACCTATCTAGAGGAATAGTAAGTCCGGAGTTTTACCCTTTCTTTTTTCTCTTCTTGAATCCCTTTGGGACGAGCCTATCATTCCCTTCACCTTTCTACTGACCTCCTTGCCACCACAAGGAGTCTTTTTGTTTTACAACATGACCTCCTCATTCCCTTCACATCTTTATGCTTTTACCCTGTCATGTCTTCACATCTCACATTCTCTCCCTTCACACCATCATGACATCACTGATCACTCTTCCATTCCTGATCACCTCACCTTCTTTATATCCATCCTTACCCTTCGATTGGTACAATCACTATCAAGATTGCATCTCAATCACAAACCCTGCAAGATTCTAAATGGATCTCTGCCACAATCATCATTTCTAATCATTACATCTTGTGATTGATCATCCCCTCAACCCTACCTCCTACATCTTATCTCTGCTTCGTTCCATTCTTCAGAAGAGATGCCTAATGTTTTCCTCATGGACCTTACCCTTTCATATAGTATAGCCTATAGCATTAATACCGTTATACCCTAGACCCTCATCACAGCTTGGTCTGTGCATGATCCTGTAATGTATAAGTAGTGGGGTTATGAGTACAGGCTGTTCCTTCAGCCTAATCCACTTGTTTCCTTGCATCCTACCCTGCCCTACAAGATGGCCTAGTGACAACAGTACAAGTAAAGGATGTTATTTGCCTAGCCCTCTTCATTGAGCCCTAAAAGTGAGATGTCTGGAGATAAAGCCACTCCTCCCCTCCTCTCCTCATCATTCCATCATATTGTTCCTGACAGTACTGAACTGCCAACATTATGGCCAGTCAGCAAGCTTGTTCAAGCACTAGTACAAAACCCAGTATCTAGAAGAATGGAAGACATTTATTGTATTAAGATCCAGTACCTGAAACTATCAAAGACCACATAACCGAAACCATCATCATAACGTTCCTGATGTTATACCTGCGGGTTATAGAAGTTACCGTTGCTGCTAACCCTTATCATATTTGTACCATGGACCATACAGATATTTAAGCCATGAGCAGTACTGCACTCTCATTGGAACACAGTTGGGATTATCATATATACTC
Organism: Singerocomus rubriflavus; assembly: GCA_038088835.1. Taxonomy (NCBI): domain Eukaryota; kingdom Fungi; phylum Basidiomycota; class Agaricomycetes; order Boletales; family Boletaceae; genus Singerocomus; species Singerocomus rubriflavus. The sequence continues at coordinate 861 of JBBPJS010000948.1, read as the reverse complement.
ATTGTCTATGGTGACACTGCCTTTGTTCTCAAGAATGACAACCTGGTTAACAGTCACATGATTACCCAAGAGCCAGAACCCTCACCTCAAGGCTCGTACACAATTATGCTATCATCATAGGATGGTGATATTAGGAGGAAGACAGAACCACGATGTAATAGTTCGTTGATTATTAAGGACTTGCAAGAGTAGTCCTGAAGTTCATACTTGAAGATGTCCCACCTCAGTCCTCTTCTTTATCTGTTCCCTCACTCCTGCTGTTCAGCACTCTCTTATCCAGATGATATTTCATAGGACTCATTGTATTGTTCCCTGATCATCCACTGGGTTGGTTAGGTTTGTGGTTGGGTAGACGGAACTCTTTAGTTCCACAACACAGGGTCTTGCCACACAAAGCACACAGACACAAAGATAAAAGAGGAGGTATGGTGATAAGGATGAGTAATATCCTTAAGGCCTTAACCTCTAGAAGGCAAATAACCAAGTGGATTAGACTGAGAGGAATCAGTCAAATACACTCTATATTTATACTACAGAAAAGTGCACACAGACCAGCTGATGTCATAGATAAGGAGATAACAAAAATAGAAAGAAGAAGTGGAGATTAAATCCTCAATGCAAGCATGAGGCATTAAAATGGAAGAAAAGAAAAGAAGCAATGGAAATAAATAGAAGGCTTTTTTCATAAACAGGAATTAAAGAGGCTATACTCATAAGGCAGCCTGCATGCATGACATCATTGGTCTAGGCTTGATCATGTGATCAGTCATGTGATGAAGATAAGATAAAAGATCAAGAGATAAAAGATAAGATAAGAAAAAGAAAGAAAAGAGTATAGGAAATGTATGATGTCATAACAGA
>JBBPJS010000947.1:0-12860 GCA_038088835.1 Singerocomus rubriflavus | reverse complement strand
AGACAAGAGTTCCATGTATGGCTAAAAAGGGGAGGCAAATAGAATACTAAATATTTTATCAGTAAGCATGTGACAAAAGATGTGAAAGGGTTTTGAGAATCTTCTTGCCAAAACCTATAAAACCAAGAGAAAGAGCTAAACAGTTTATGTGTCATGTTCAGAACAGTTCTGCAAAGGGCAGATAATAGAGAATTCGATGCAGAATATCAAAGAGGAGGGTGATAAGACTTTTTGTTTGATGGAAAGGAATCAGATGAAAGAGTGATAAGTTTGAGTAAACTGCCAAACTATAAAACCAGGGGGACAGAAAGAGTCTTTTACAGATTTGCTTAGGTCCAAGATCTTTTAAAGTCTTATCCAGGACTAAAGCACTTTATAGTCATACTGAGAACTTCGAAATACTTTATCGCAAATGACTGTGGTATTTTCAGACAGCATCATCATTGATTCCATAAATGATTTCATAGTTTAAAGTCTTTGGCTAGACAAGTGCATTGCTTTAAGGTCTCTAGCTAGACCAGGGGTTCAGAAATATCTTGAACTTGAGAACTTATTTGAATACTTCATCTTGTTCTTGATAAATCGTTAACAGTGGCTTTCTTTATACCCCAGGGAGTAGATCTTCAAATGTACTACTTCCTTTTAAGCTTTGGCTATTGGATTGAGAAGAGAAAAAACAAGATGGTTCTTGTAATGTGCGGGGATGCAGGGTACTTTTCTTTTCTTGACTTTACTTAAGCTTTAGATAGAGTCTCACTTCTCTATGGAGACAAATAACTTTTTCTTGGCATCTTGTGCAGTCTTGAAAATACTTTTCCCTTAATGCTTGAATGAGAGAGAGGGTGGGGATTTCTGGATTGATGATCTAGAAGAAAATCCAAACACCTAGAATGATCTGAGTGGTGACAGAGGATACTACTGGATACTGATCTTGCCAACTTGATCGAATGGTAGTTTATAGTCTTTCCAAACTCTAGGCAGTTTATTGATATGCTGATCTAAATAGTTTTAAATCATTCCAGATTATACCATAGTTTATAGACATTGCAGTCTACATGGAAAGCTTTGAAGTTATCTCTGCAATTGGTTTTTCAGAAAGAACATATTTATCCTTATGTCTGAGCTGAGAGACTTTTCTTCTTTTATACTTTTGTATTGTTTCTTCTATTCTTTTAACTTTTTGTATATTCTTTTCTGATTTTCAACAAGGACACAGCAAGAGTAAAATGAAGAACATAATTAAGGAGCAGTTTTTGATCTTGAATAATTGAAAGCCTTGATAGTCAATGAGACTTCAGTTGTAATGAAAGAATATCTTGAACTTCAATCTTATTCTTGATCTTGAATGTTTCCTAAAAGAAAAAGAAAAAGAAAAAGAAAATAAACCTTTTAAGTTCTTGTTCAGGAATGAATGAGTTTCTGTTTGTCTCAGGAACCATGATGTTTAACAACTGTGCCAAATGTTGACTGTATTTCTGTTCTGATAGTTAGAACTAATGATCATTGAGTAAACAACCACCAGAAAGTCTTTAACATCTCTTCAAAACAATTGTGAAGCTTGATGCATCAAGTCTTTCAATAGGGGCCTCACTTTCCTTTTAGAACGAATAACCGGTGTCCTAAACCATATATCTTGCTTGCAATTTCCCAGTTTTACAACAAGGCAGATTGTTGAAACTTGTTTAAGAACTAAAGTTCAAAGTCGGGGGTTGAACAGTTTCTAAATGTGTTCAGATTCTAATGATCATCTTGTTATAACCACCAGAAAAGTTTAACAACATTTCGGTCATATCTTCTTCTTGATCTGATCCTTTTTTCCCTTGAAGGCCTTACTGTTTCTTTGATGAATAGTCTTGTGACCTCACTTCTTGAAAACCAAATAACCATTTGCCAAATGATTAGACCATAAGGACCTTGAAGAAAACTTTCACATTTAGAGACTGTGTGAATTGTCTATAACAGTTTCTATACTTGTCCAGGTACTGGGAGTTAGATGTTTTTAAATCATGTCTAGGATTGAATAAGTTTCTGATTATTTCAGGATCTTTACAGAGACAGAAGTCAATGAAACAGTTTAATGTCATGTTGGACATCTCTTGACTTTGACAACTAAATACCTTGGCCTTAAGTTGCATGTTTGAGTTCTGTGCACATTGAACATTAATGAGAAAAGGAAAACTTGAATAGATTTTCAAAATAGATTTCTTCATCATAACTTGACTTATCCATACTAGCAGGGCACCTAGGCTTCTGATATCTTCATCCACAATCTTTGGGAGCTACAGTTCACGATTCCATCCAGAGTTCTATTTCAACCCAAACTTTCTGTAGGCCTTTTATAGTCAGATATCTTTGGCTTTAACTAACTGGGCATATGGCTTCATCGCATCTTGGTTCTGAAAAATTCTTGGATCTGTCTTGTACATCTTCTCTTGTTCTTGCTTGTGATGAGTTTTACATCATACTCAGGACAGAGCTAAAAGTAAAACTAGAAGAGTCGAAAGAATGATGTCATCAGTGGGGAAATGACAATGAGGGAGTAATGAAGAAACAGAAAGGGATCAATGCAGTTGAAAAGAATCTTAAGGAGGTCTAGTTGTTAACCATCTTGTTATCAGAACATCTTCTTTGATAGGAACTTTATAAAGAGACTTTGAATTATCACAGAATTAAGTACCATTCTTTTTAGTTCTTTGGCTGAGCTTTGTTGGAAGACCCTGTGGAAGAACGCTTGATGTGTCTCGATCGTAAGTGTACTGAAGGGAGAGTTCTTGAGTGGCAATGTGAGCAGTTCTTGAATGAAAGCCTAGTATGGCATGCAATTTGGTCTTATTAACCTGACCATCTCAAAGGATGTGTTTAATGCCTGTTAAGGTTTCATATACTCTGTTGACCAACCTCTATGTGATTCTATCTTCTTTGTCTTTAAGAACATAAAGTTTCACTTTGACTTGTGCAAAACAAATCTTGGAACTAGACTTCTTTTGGAGCTTGCTTTCATGATTCCACCATGGTCTATACTCTAACCCATGGCTTCAGCAAGGTGTTTTGGTTTGATACTAGTCTTTGGATAAGCTTCTTCGAATAAAAAAGTGACTTCAGTTTGTGGAAAAGCTTTTCAACATAGAAATGATTATTAAACGAGTGTTATAAGGGAATCATTGAAGGGTATGCAGAGAGAAGGTCATAACATTAAAGTACTTGTCACTGAACATGCTCTAGGTTCCAGGGATTGCAGCATCTGAAGCAAAGGGCTCGACAGACAGTATTTTAATGGCTCTGCAGTCACGCTATCATATGATGTCACGAGCATCAACATGAATCCAGGGTTTGGATGCAAAGGTGTATGCAGGTATAATTCGTAGTTCCATAGGAAGTCATTAGAGTGGTTCTCAGATAAGAGATGTGGCCTCTTCTGGTCGCAGGCCAGTAAGCAGCCTAATCCAAGTGTTGCAGAACCAAAGAGTTCCATCTACCCAACCACAAACCTAACCAACCTGGCAGACGACCAGGGAACGATACAATGAGTCCTATGAGATAACATCTGGAAGTGTAAAGTGCTAAACAGCAGGAATAAGGGATACGAGATAAAGGCAAGGACCAAGGTAGGGACATCTTCAGGTATGAACTCCAGAACTACTCTTGCAAGTCCTTGATAACCATCGTACTATTGCAACGAGGTTCTATTTTCCTCCTAATACTAATACCCTATGGTACTAGCATAATCGTGGACAAGCCTTGAGGCAAGGGTTTTGGCTCTTGGGTGATCGTGTGACTATTCTTCAGATTGTCATCCTTGAAAGCAAGAGTGGTGCCACTGTAGATACATAGGTATGTTCTATGACCCCAACGTATGTCCCAATGAGATGTGTGATAATACTTGTGGCTTAAATATCTGTGAACAATAATCTAATATAATAAGACCTGCATGGCAATAATAGCCTCTTGAGGTCGCAGGTATAACATCAGTAGTCGGAACAATGAAGGACTACATCACATGATCTTTAATATCTTCTGGTTCAGTTCTGGATGCAATGAATGGGTTCTGTTCTTCTCTGTTACTGGGATCTGTACAAGTGCTTGAACAAGTTGGCTAGCTAGCCATAAGTTGGCAGTATGGTGGTGCTAGAATGGTATGATGGAACAATGAAGGGGAGAGGGAAGGGTTAGCTTTATCTCCAAACTGCCTCACTCCTAGAAATCCAATAAAGAACCAGTAGGCAAATAGCTGTCCCTTACTTAGTCTTAACTTCACTAGGCCACCTTGTAAAGGCAGGATAGGAGAGGTAACAAGTGGATTAGGCTGGGGGAATAGCCTGTACTCATAACCCCTTATATATGTTACAGGAAAGTGCACAGACCAAGCTGTACACTGGGTCTAGAGTATATGTGATTAATGCTATTGGCTATTGTTATGACATCATCATCATGCCTTGTACTTTGTGTTAGCAAGTGCATGAATGACTCTCCCAATGTACTCTGTGTTAGCGTTGGGCACGATCACGTGACCTGCAGGTCACATGACTTCCCTTTCCCTGATCATGTGACTACTCCGTTCCTTCACATCATCACACCTTCACTCATCACGTGCATCACATCTTCACCCTCTTCACCCCTTCACGATTGTCACGAACTCACACTGATCATCTTAGATCCCTCCACATTCACCTTCCTCATCTCCGCCTTTACCTTCCAATCAGTACGATCCCTTATTGAGATTCCTATCTCGATCATGACCCTGCAGGATCTTGATGATCTCTGCCACGATCCCCATTCCAGATCTTTCACATCTTGTGATCGATCTTCCCTTTACATTACTCCCTGCAACTTCATCTCCGCTTCTTCCATTCTGATAGATGAGTTGCCTAACCTTTTCCTCATGGACTTTTACCTTCTATTATATAGCCAATAGCATTAATATTGTATACCCTAGATAGTAAGTCACAGCTTGGTCTGTGCACTCTCCTGTACTGTATATAAGGGGTTGTGCAAGGGCTGTTATCCCCCAGCCAAATCCACTTGTTCACCTCTCCTACTCTGCCTGCAAAGATGGCCTAGTGATGTTTAAGGCATAACAAGTAACAAGGTAGCTATTCGCCTGCCCGGTCTTCGGACTGCCCAGGAGTGAGGCATTGCCTGGATGCGGTCTCATTTATCCTCCTCTCCTTTTTTCTCTCTTCTGTGTGGTCATGCCAGCTCGAGCCACGGTTAAGACAATGTCACGGTCAAGACGCCTCGAAGCCACGTTCATTGAAGTATCGTCCTATCTTTGTGAAGGACACTAACTCGATGTAGTAAACCCACGTGATGCAAGGCCTTATCGCAAGGACCTATGGATGTTATACCTGCGGGTTGCATAGGCGTACACTGCCGGCTTCCCTTATCATATTCACAGTTCTATTTATTAGTTGTCCCTCCTTGCCTGCGGGCTTGGGGATGATACCGTTGGGTGCTGTGTGGAACGCCCCAGTATGGGGTGGCACCCCTGACCAGCTTTCAAGGATGGCAACCTGGAAATAGCCATGCGATTACCCAAGACCCAGAATCCTTGCCCCAAGGGTCAACCACGATTATGCCAGTATTCTAGTTGCTGGTATTAGGAGGATGTGAGCACGGTGCAATAGTCTGTAGCTATACTGATGATGCAATAGTTCGTCAAGGTGTTGAAGATCACCCTTTCCTCCCTTCCGACTCCCTCTTCACTGTTCAGCACTCCTTGCCTCCGCAACTGCTCTAGGACTCTCTTGGTGATGCCAGATCGCCCGACGGGTTATGGTGATGTGTTACGCTTGGCCCGGGTAGGGACGAGTGTAGCCCTTGCAAGAACGAAGTAAGCCTGCTAAGTGACTCTGGTGCGTACCAAGGTTCCCTATGATGAAGGGAGCTCTAAGGAGCCTTGCCTGAGGGTGACAAGGGACTAGGGCGAGGGGGAGACTTAGGGGACCTTGAACTAGCCAGCAAACTGATGTTGCAAATGCTAGGTAAGACAAGGGAGAACTAAGCTAAGGTATCGTATGTAAAGTGAGGCTTTATATACGTATCCCAACTGCGCACAGACCATTATGTAGGGTGGGTGCGGGAAAGGACGTTAGCTTGGTAACAAATGGGAAAGAGGTGTCAAGGGTTGCGGAAGACCGCTGTCAAGGTGAAACCCATTACAGCTGTCAAGGTGGAGTGACAGCTGTCGATCAAAAGAAGAATGGAACGGAGGCAATAAACGTGTCGATCAAGTTACCATGCTGTGCGTGGAAAGGAAGATCTGAAGATGAAGCATAGTTTAGGCGTGAAGCAAGGCAATGCCCGGGTCGACACTGGGAACGTGGAGACCAATGGAAAACAAGGGAAAAAGAGCATAGAGAGAGCGGAAAAAGAGCATAGAGAGAGCGTACGGGTAGAAACGTAACATGATGGATATAGGCAGGGTTGTTATAGTGTTTCTCTGGTCGCTCAACAGCTATACTATATGAAAAGGTTGAGTCCATGAGGGAAACATTAGGCATCTTATTGTAGAATGGAAGAAATGGAGATAAAGATGTAGGGAGTAGAGTTGAGGGGATGATCAATCACAAGATGTGATGATCAAGAAGGAAGATCATGGCAGAGATCCATCTAGGATCTTGCAGGGTTGTGATCAAGATGCAATCTCGATATGTGATCATACCGATTGAAGGAAACGATGAAAATGAAAGAGGTGAGGTGATCATAATTGAAATGGAAGAGTGATTGGTGGTTTGTGAAGAATGTGAAGAGAGATCTGAGATGTGATGCACATGAAGGGTAAAGGCATGATGATGTGAAGGGAATGAGGGAGGTCATGTGATTAGGGAAAGTCATGATTGAGTACTTGTGCATGCAAGCATAGCAGTCATTGTACTAAGTATCATACATAATTCATAACAGTCACCTGTCAGGCAAACAAGGTCAACACTCACTCAACAACACCCCTGCTACAACTGATCCCCTCCTTCTATCACCACCCCTTTCAACAGATCAGTATCAACCTCATCACTGACCTTCCCTCTTCCCATGGATATAATGCCCTTATGGTCATGGTTGACCATGGCCTTACAAAAGGGGTAATTCTTTGCCCAACTACAAAAATGGCCACAGCAGCTGATATTGCCACACTCTTTTTCAAAACTGTCTACCATTGCTTTGGCCTCTACAACAAAATCATCTCAGATAGAGGGCTGCAATTTGCATCCAACTTTGCCTGTGCTCTCAGAAAACTGCTCCACTATGACTTAGCCCTCTCCACTGCATATCATTCCCAAACTGATGGACAGACAGAAAGAGTCAATTAGGAAATAGAAACCTACCTTCACATCTACTGCAGAAACCACCCCACCAGCTGGACTGAAACAATCATCCATGCTGAGTTTGCACACAACTATTGCCCTCACTTGGTAATGGGGAAATCCCCATTCTTCCTCCTCATGGGCTTTGAACTGTGCCCACTCCCTGACATCCCCTTAACATCAGAAAACCTGTCCATGGACAACTACATCAAACAGCTAATTGAAGCATGAAATGAGGCAAACACCTTCCATAACTTAGCACACATGAGAATGCAGAACAGAAATATCTGCCATTATAAACCCTTTTGGAAAGGAGACCAAGTATAGTTGAAAGCCACTAACTTAAAATGACAGATGTCAGACCCCAAATTTACACAGAAACACAAAGGTCCATTTATGGTCACAGAAGTAATCTCCCCCATCACATTCAAATTGCGACTGCCAAAGACATGGAAGATCCACCCAGTCTTCCACACATCCCTTCTCTCCCCATATAGAACAGACAGAACCACACCCATTCCCCCCATCCCAGAACTGATAGATGTTATGAATTTGTGTATGAACTTGTATGAACACTACACTATAACTGTGTGCTTGCACACACAAGTGCCATGATTACATCATCCCTAATCATGTGACCTCATCCGTTCCTTCACATCTTCACCTCTTCACCCTGTTATGTCTTCACATCTCACATCCTCTCCCTTCACATCATTATAACTTCACCAATCACTCTTCCATTCTGATCTCAATCCCTCTTTCTTCATCTTCATCATTCCCTACAATCAGTATAATCATATCACAACCCTGCAAGATCCTAGATGGATCTCTGCCATGATCCTCTTCCTCAATCATTACATCTTGTGATTGATCATTCCCTTTACCCTAGTCCCTGCACATTCATCTTCACTCTTCCATTCTGATAGATGAAGTGCCTAATGTTTCCCTCATGGATCTTACCCTTTCATATAGTATAGCCAATAGCATTAATACCATATACCCTAGACCCTAAACATAGCTTGATCTGTGCTCTATCCTATAACATATATAAGGGGTTATGAGTTCAGGCTGTTCCCCTAGCCTAATCCACTTGTTACCTCTCCTACCCTGCCCTTAGTGGTGGCCTAGTGAAGTTAAGACTAAGTAAAGAACAGCTATTTGCCTACTGGCTCTTCATTGAGTTCCTAGGAGTAAGGCAGTCTGGAGATAAAGCTAACCTCTACTCCTTCCCTCTATCATATCATTGTTCATTGATCCTAGCACCACTGAATCACCAATGTTATGGCCAGCTAGCAAGCTCATACCTTGGCTAGTTCAGAACTCAAAACCTTTGCAAGTATGAAAGACATTTATTGGAAGACACTGAATCAAGGAACCATTAAAGATTATGTGATGTACTCATTCATCATACCAAGTACTGATGTTATACCTGTGACCATGAGAAGCTATCATTGCTGTGATGGTCTTATCATATTAGTTCTTAGTGTTACAGATATTTAAGCCATGAGTAGCATTGCATCTCTCATTGAGACATACATTGGGGTTATCAAACATACCCACATATCTATGGTGACACCACCCTCATTCTTAAGGATGGCAACCTGGAATCAGCCATGCAATTATTCAAGGCTTGGAACCCTTGCCCCAAGAGCCAAACATGATTACACTACACATGTTAGGTTGTAGTGTTAGAAGGAAGACAGAATCTGGTTGCAAGAGTACCATGGTTATCAAGGACTTGCAAGAGTAGTCCTGGAGTTCATATCTAGAAGATAGTCCCATCTTAGTCCTCTCCTCATTCTGTTCCCCCATTCCTGCTGTCCAGCACTCTCTACTTCTGAATATAGTATCTCAAGGATTCATTGTTCATTCCTGGTCATCTGCCAGGTTATTGGGTTTAGTTGGCAGAGAAGCATATCTCTTCAAATCCACAACAATAGATGAGGAAGAAGAATATGAAATTGAACAGATAAAGTGACATTACAGAACTCCATCTTCCCACTCATTCCTGATCCAATGGAAAGGGTATAGTCCAGAGAATGACTCATGAGTCCCAGAAAAGAATCTATCTCATGCCCAACAGCTCCTTCAGGATTATAAAAGATGACACCAACTTTGAAACCCAGAACAAGTGATCCCAAACCCCACCATATTCTACACCCTCGCCTGCCACCACACCTTTATGTCACTTGCCCCAGCCCACATCACCGAAGCTAATGTCTCAACCCTGGTCATCTGCCCATGCCCAGAAATACCCCAACTTGAAGAGGATGCTGATATGTCATCATTATATTCTTCTTCTTCAACAGATGCTACATCTTTGACCTTTGTCTTCTCACATAAGGAGACAACAAATCCTTCTATTAATCCTACTTTTGACTCTTCTTCATGAAGTGGAATACTCTCAATAGACTTACCCCTTTATGCTCATAGAATGCAACAAGGTTACCATGATATCAACTATGCCCTCTGAGTCAGAGCCTTTATTCAGAATGCATGCCTTTTCATTCCCATAGAGGCTCATCTTGACATGAGATCCCTGCTCCAATTTCTATATACTGCCTTCCTCATGCTTCAGCAACTGCACATGGGCACCACCTGCACCCATGGCAATGCCAATGCCATATGTGTCTTTCTTGTCTCCATCATGAGCTCCATCACCATTGTGCTTGAAAACTCCCTTCTTGAAATGGCATATCAGATGGAGTTTGGCAAATTCCTTGATAGTTTCAATGAATACCTATGGAACCTAGCCACAGCAGGAGAAAAAAACCCCACTACATCCTCCTCACCTCTTCTCCCCAACAAGCCACTGACCTTTGACAAAATGATGATCATCAAATGACTAGAGACTTACTGGACTGGAGCTCAAGGGTGCATAGTCCTCCTCCCATCACACCCTTGCTACAACAAGGCATGCTTCCAATGCCACCACCTAGGCCACATTCACATCAACTGCCCAGTGTACCAGTGCCCCTTCTGCATGTTATGGTGACCTGGCCATTCATAGGAGTGGTGCATGCTTTGACAGGCCACCTTACTCCCTGTGAATTGCACCACCACATGTTCACCCACATCCTTGTCCACCTTGTCCCACAACTCCTCTAGTTCCTTGTCCATCCATAATGCCCCTGCCTGTCACACCCAATGACAATGGGGATGTGCTTGTTCAAACACTCACACTCTACTGCTGCACATACCACCACCCACCTCTCAATTTATCAATACCCTTGCTAAGCACAGAGAGATCCTAGACTATGGCAATAACATCTATAATGATGTCACATATAGTAACATGATGGGATCGCCCATCAATGAATCCTCCTTCTACAGTTGGGCATAGAAGACTCATGTGGCCACTCGCAGGCTACAAGAGGGATAATGTTACATTTTCCCTATACTATGCCATACTAGCTTTCTAGAACTACCAAAGTCTATGTGGCATGCTATGTGCTACTTCACTTTCTTACCTCAAATGCTGACTCATCACTTCATTTCCCATGCCACCAACTGTGCTTCTCTTTCTGCTTTTCTTTTCCACACACAGCTTGGTTCCCAATTCATCAGCATTATCTTTCCTTTACCTTATTACTACTCCATATACACTATTGGTCACTGATACTATAGGTTGCTCTCATTGTGCTACAGATTACTGCAGTCTCAGATTGCTTACCTTATGCCACAGGGTACCATTGCCTTGAAGTGTTCTCACATCTACCCTAAAGCTTGATCCATGCACACCATGCATGTCTATATATACTCATATATACTCATACAATATTCTAGCTTTCATCTCCCTTGTACTACCTTGTACATGGTATCCTTTAGCAATTTAGTTGCTACTCCTTCGTCACTGCATGTCTCAGTCCTAGCAACTAGGCAGAGCCCCAAGAGGATAGCCCTACACTATGCCCTTTTAACCCTTCATGTTAACCAGTTAATCTCAGCTTTGTCACAAGGGCTATATGCTGCTTTGCCCAAGGCAACATGTAACACCAGCTGATGTCATAAATAAAATGATAGCAAAAATAGAAAGAAGAAGTGGAGATTAAATCCTTCATGCAAGTATGAGGCATCAAAATGGAAGAGAAGGAAAGAAGCAATGGAAATAAAAAGAAGGCTTCTTTCATAAAATGGAAATTAAAAAGGCTATGCTCATAAGGCAGCCTGCAGGCATAACATCATTGATCTAGACTTGATCATGTGATCAATCATGTGACATGTCACCTGACCTAGTCATGTGATGAAGATAAGATAAGATGAAGAGATAAGATAAGATAAAAGAAAATAAAGAAAAGTGTCAAGAGATTGTATGATGTTATAACAACATTTTACTTCTAGGGATCCAATAAAGGACCAGTAGGTGAATAACATCCTTTACTTGCACTCATCACTAGGCCACCTTGATATGCAGGGTAGGAGCAGAGATAACAAGTGGATTAGGCTGGGGGAACAGCCTGTATTCATAACCCCACTACTTATATATTACAGAAATATGCATAGATCAAGCTGTGAATAGAGTCTAGGATATGAGGAATTAATGCTAGAGGTATCTAGGGTAAAGGGTATAATCCATGAGTAAAAGATTAGGCATTTCTTCTAAAAAATAAAACAAAGTGGAGATGAAATGCAGGGTCTAAAATATAGGGGAAGATTGATTACAAGATGTGATGATTGAGAAATAGAATCATGGCAGAGATCCATCTAGAATCTTGCAGGGTCATAATAAGATCATATCAATTGAAGGGAATGATGGAGATAAAAAAGGGATCGAGATCAGAATGAAAGATTAATCAGTGAAATCATAACGATGTGAAAAGAGAGAAATGTGATGATGTAAAGATGTGACAAGATGAAAGGTGTGAAGGTGTAAAGGGACAGATGAAGTCATGTGACTAGGGATTAGTTATAAGATAGTACTCATGCAACACAGGTGTGCAGTTATAATATCAAATATCATACACAATTCATAACATTTATAAGAAACTTTAAAGATTACACTTGCTTCAATAGATCTAATATAACACCAGTGGACTTTTCTAAGTTTGAATACTCAAGAAAGCAAAGCCTAGATATAGTACCAAGGCCAATATTAAAACTAGAGGTAATGGAACAGATAGAATGATTAGCATTAAGCCTAGTAAAAATATTGGCTTTTTAATCTGCTAAAAATGATTGCATAATAATAAAAGCATGAAACAAAGATGTGTGGGAATGTTTTGAAACTCAGACATACTGTTTAAATTTGTTTGTTTGTTTATAGAGCCAAATAATGTGAAATATGGCCATATTTAGATGTAATTTCAGTATTTAAATCAAAAGTAAAAAAATCATTTCAATAAAATCATCATGTTGTAATGGACATATCTTGGGAACCTCTGGACCAAATCACATGACCCAGATGTCATTCTATAGCCAAGAGTCTATACTATATTTGATCTCACATAAGTGTAGTGAAATTCCCACAGGTGATTGCAGGGTACTTCTTATACTGCATTAGAGTTAAATATTGGAACAGTTTTTGAAGTCACTGTACATCTGTGGAAAGTATCTGCAACAAGT
>JBBPJS010000946.1:0-12869 GCA_038088835.1 Singerocomus rubriflavus | reverse complement strand
CCAGCACTGTATGACGTGAGCAACCCGAGCCATGGTCTACAGGAGAACCCACCGCTTGTTAAGGTCCACATCGGCCTTCTTGCACACAAGATTCGCGTAGCGACGGCCAACACCTTTGATCTCTGTCAAGGCGTACATAATCTTGCGCTTGCCATCCACGTTGGTGTTCAACAAACGCAGAATGTGCTTGATAGGGAATGAGCACGGCACCCAGGGACAAGGAAGAAGGTCCACACCTGAAACTGTTGGTGGGGTTCTGGGACAACGAGAGACATGGTAGAGATGAGTCTAGCCGATAATGAATGTTGTCAGCTCCACATCCAAGGCCAGCACGTTACATCCGACAAAAAGGTCGATCATCCATTGAACCACGATGGTCCTGGAAGCCAGATCTACCACTGCCAAAACCTCCCGTGCGTTTCAAGAGTGTCCTTACCTTGACGGAAGCGATCTTGAGGATGTCGCCAACGTCGTCGGTGGCCGTGAGGTTCGTCTGATCGGAGCTTCAATAGCCTGTGGCCACTGCCGAAAATATGATCACGTGACCGCAGTGGCACTGCGACACGTCCGAGACGCGCCCACGGCCCTGTTGGGATTTCAGGTTGCTTGCTACATGACACTCAGCATTCGTTCCTTCTTCCTATATTCAATTCATTCATCATCTCGATGCCAATAACGACGGTGAGCACGACATGCATCTTGTTCTAAGACTACAATTGATTCTGGTCTAGTGTGATTCTCCAGAAACCCTCAGAACAGAAATTGATACAGTCCGCAAGAAAGTGATTCTTGACGAAACCGAAGACACATGGGATACAATTGCACAAGGTATTCTGCACCTAACCCGCACCTGCAATAATGGTGGCTGCGAGTTTCCTTCTGAATTGGTCGCCGGCATCCGCTCGATATCCAGATCAATAAACAACGCTTTGAATTCAGAGCGTAGCAGGTTGTCCGGCGCTGCAGTCGAGCTCCTCACAGCATTAGCCACCGGGCTGGGCCCGTCATTTGAACCTTTGGTATCGCAATTTGTTCCGACCCTGCTGGCTTTGTGCGGTCGCACGAACAAGGTCTTCACCTCACGTGCTAGGGCATGCATTCTCGTTATCGTTCAGCACACTCGTCTTCCATCTCTCTTACCCTATCTTGCTGAGCTGGCCAACCACAAGTCTGTGTTTCCTCGTTTGACAGCTGCAGAAGGCATCTTGGCTTGTCTTAACTGTTTCAATCCTCCCGACTTGGAGAAAGAGACCCGGATCCGTATTGTGGAAGATTTTATCAAGTTGACAGCACGTGATGCCAGTGCGGATGTCCGAAAGACCAGCAAGGCGGCTTTCAAAGCTTACAAAACGTTGATGCCCGCAAGGGTAGACAGGTAGGTCAAATGATATTTCGCGTGTATTATAGCTGAGTTTTTTTTTTTTTCCAGCTTCGTTGCTCCACTTACCCCTGTAGTAAAGAAATATCTCGATATCCCGACTGGCCCATCAGCCACCCATAGCAGCTCATCCAGTGCGGGGCAGCAGCAAACTAGCAGGCCCTCTAGTCGCGCAAACAACAAAATCATGGAAGCAGGCCAACGACCTGCAAGCACCACGCTTTCCAGACCACCCGTTCGTGCAGTCACAGACGATATAGCCCATGGCACTCGCCAACGCCCAGTCATCCGCAACCTTCCGACCGCAGTTGACAATCGTGCTCCTCGACAAAGGACCACGTCCCAAATACAGCGTGATCCTCCCCAATCTCGTAGTGTACATATCAACGTACAGTCCTCAGGTGCTGCGCAACGTTGTATCGTACCGACATCTGTACCTACCCGCCAAGTTGCTCAGCGTCCTCTGTCGGGTGCCGCCCGAGTCCTGCCTGCTCGGACTGGATCTTCAACCGGAGGTCCTCAGCGCCCTCCATCTGTGCAAATGAAACCTCCAGACAGACTTAAAGTGACTGGGGATGGTGCTAAAAGGATACCGCTTCCATCTGCACCCGCGAATGAGTACGCTGGCAAACAAATCGCTGCGACGACTAGGTCGACACATCAGGCAGGCAGCACTTTCGATCAATCTCACTGCAAGCCTCCTAGCCGGAATGTGGACACAGTGGCTCCTGGAAGAACGACCGTTGGTCGAAACGCCCTTGAAGGCACACGATCTGTTTCAATCAAATCGGTCAACGGATCTGCTCCAGTGGGCCCAGGAATGGTTACACGTTCTCATAAACCCTCAGGGAAAGGTGAAGTGAGGGCTCCTAGTAGGACAGCACCTCATCGGCATCCCGCGGTGAATGTGCAGAAGGGCACACGCCCTCTGGTCAAAGCCGAGCGAAGGGAGTCATCTCCGACGCTTATCCCTCTGCCACCCAGCCCATCGGCTCTGCCTGCAGAAGTACCCTTGCCCCCGTCACCGGATTGCATACCTCACCCCGCCGATCTGGAGGTTCAAGATAAACCCATTGGGGCGACCCTTTCCAGGTCCGTTGACCCAGCTGGAAAACAATTGGGATCTGCGGAGCCTTGTCAGGAACGGGGAGACGCAGATTCTCCCAGTACGCCAATTACGACCCTCCTTTCTTCCATCCAGCGTGGCTTCCTTTTCACACCGTCAACCCCCCTTTCGCCACCTCAGAACTATCTCCCAATTGCTAGTAAGAGGCAAAATGCGATGGTGAACGAATTGACCAAGGCTCCGTTGGTGGGGGATCCGTTGTGTATTTCGCTGGAAGACGACTCCGCTGCGGATTTAGATAGACATGCACTCCGGGATCTCAATTAGCAGTATATTTTTTGCCATAGTTCCCAATGCTAACCCATGTCAATCATCTCTTCAAAATGGTTTCGTGTCGGTTACTTGGCGGGTTTCATTTGACGACGCGTCTCGCGACAGGCGCGTTGGTGTGTTGCGTGAGAATTAAGGCGTGCATAATTAGCGATGGCTCATTATTGAACACGTTCTACCAACGACCAAGATCTTTACCCTCTCCGTCCTGTCCACAGCCAGAATCGGTGGATACTGACACGGCGGCCGTGGTTTTCTTGGTTCGTTACTGTTCCTCTGCTCTCAATACCAATGGCCACCTCCTTCAACCGCCGTCCCCTTGGTACTCGCCAGCACCTCCAGCAAGTAATCGGGTTGAATTCACCATCTTTCAAGCGGCCGCATTCCCCAGACCCCGTTGGAGACACGCTTGCGAGTCAGACAAACACTAAGCGTGTCAGGGCGGCACATGTAGAACCAACCACTGCAGCTCCACCAGATGAGGAGCGCAAGGACAAAGAGCAGAGGCGGCAGGCACGCGAAGCAGCTAAGAACGAGTTTCGCGTCAAGTACACACGGGCGTTCCCTTCCTGGGTATTTTATTTCGACCTAGATCAACTCGATCCCGACGCTGCAGCCCTGAGGAATTCGCTAGCCTCCAGGGTTACCCAGCTTGGTGCTGTATGTTTGCATAACACTTCAATTCTCTTCTCGATGCCAATTAGCTCTGCTTCAATAGCGTGTTGAAGACTTTTTTTCAAATGAGATTACTCATTTGATCACCAATCAACCAATACCTACTGAAGATACCCTCTCAAACAAGGAGAATGTGCGCAAATTACGTAGCGTGGTTCCTCGTACCGGGTCTCTGTTGCTCAAGAGCCCAATAAAGCTCAAAGGACGGTGAGATCAGGTGTGCTGGCAGTGGTGCACTGACGTCTTATTCGTATTTCACAATAGCATCGCTGAGGATAGCAACACACAAAGCTTTAGCCTTATCGAGAAAGCTCAGGCATTTGATATGAAGATCTGGAATACCGTCAAGCTAGACAGTATATTGGAGCGATGCGATGTTCCTGCACCCACAACCACTAAACATCTACCTGGTACTCAACCAGCTCCTACAGCCACTACCAACCAACGAAATCTCACTCGTTTACTTGCATCGGAACGTCTACATGGAACCACAGAACGTGATCCTACTCAGAAACGACACGACTTTCGGTATTTCTCGAAAGCTAGCTATTTTGTTTTGGTGGAGGATGCGAAGCAAGAATTGGCAACTATACACGCTCTCGAGTATCCCATCCACAAAGGGCGTGATGGCAGGGAACACGGTACCTGGCCTGTTCTCTATTGCCACCCACATTCTCGAGGTCCATTCATCGAGTTTGATGAAAGGGAACGGCGTCGTTGGGAAAGGAGTCAACGTGCTGAAGAAGATAAAGAGACCGAGAAACAACGTGCGGCAAGAGAGCTCAGGCGGAAAAAGCAAGTTCAAGCGCAACTCGCTCACAAAACAGGCGATCTTCGACGGTCCGTCTCAATGAATAATCTGCATCGTCAGGTCGTAGATGCGGGGGTGGAGGATTATGTGGACTTGGACGCTGACGTCCCGGATGCTCAGGCTTCAGCTAACGCATCCGGATATCTGGCATCAACCAGTGCTTACATTGCTGCTTCGGGTAACAGTGTCGGGATTACTTCAACAACAGGCACCACGTCTGCTGTTGCCGGAGCTCTGCGAGCTCTTGAGTTGCCTGCGAACTTGCGCGGACGAATCCAACACCAAGTTGTTACCTCTCGCAAGGTGTCTACCTTGACTGCTGGAAAGGTCCACCCAAACCGACAGCTCGGTGCCATGGGACCACCGGATGGTATTCCTGACCGACACAACGCGCTACTCCGAAAGAGTCGTAGTACAAATACGCTAAGACTTCCTAGGCGAGACGAAGGCAGTAAGCCTGGTTATTGTGAGAGTTGTAGGGTAAAGTTTGAAGATTTTGAATACGTAAGTCCATTTTATTTAGAGTCTTGCCCATGCTCAACGTTGCGTAGCACATTCGAGAACGTAGGCATCGCAAGTTTGCCAATGATGATTCGAACTACCTTCAACTGGACTTTGTGCTCAACCGTGTCCAACGTCATGTGCGACAACAATACGAAGAGCAAAAACATCAAAACCCGCCCGGAGATGAGCAGCAGACGTATTCTGAGGATTATTCAATGTGTTCCTCACCACCGTTTGTGTTTGGAGACGAGAAAGACCTATGGTATCGTGAGGTAGACGCTGACGTAGACGTCAACGATGTCTGAACTTCATAATATTGCCTTGTATGGTGTACGACTTGTTGGTTTAGTTTCGCTCGTTTGACCCACCGACTGTTAGTTGGAGAGCACCTCCGAGAATGATACGTCGCTGCACGGCTACGAGGGTAGAAACTGTGAGTCATGCGCTTGATATGTTGCCTTGCTAGGTACTATAGCCATTTCGGTGATATATGCCGCAATCTTTTGAAACAGTGTTGGCACTGCTGACCCGTCAGATGTGCCTGCCGAACCCAACCATTCAAGTTGCGTTTTGTCGTCGTGAACCCCAACGACATCGTTTGAGGTCATTACAGGGCCAAGGGCGAATTCAGTCTCGTTGACTGAGATAGACTCTCTACCGAAAGGTATCGGGAGAACTGGAGTAACGGTCGATTACCGGACTATCGATAGCAAGAGCAATTAGCAATCAAAACGGATTGGTGGTCATGACCATTCCGTCATTATCCCTGGACAGGGAGCACCCAGTTCGGTCACTCGAAACTGAAATGGGTGCTTTGATAACAGACTGGCTGTCAGTGCCCTTTACATGCTTGCGACGGCGGCCGCTGCGGCTCGGACTCGACTGAGGGGTGAACTGGCATCTGGCACGCATGAAGCTTGACGGTCGATCCGCCGCACGCGACGATAGAACACAGAACTTGGGCGTGCATATAGTTGATATCTAGACAGCGTTGGATTGCCACGACCAAGTCCAGCATGTCACCTCGCACAGACGATGTGTATTGACTCGGAGTATCTCGTTGCCAGCGGAGTGTCGAATACGTTGCACGTGCATCAGACAGTCTGCCAAGTTTCCCAACTCTGGGTGTATGGCTGTGTGCCCACGTATACGGAAACCACGAGAGTACCTCCTTGTTGCGATCATCCTGTATCAGCCGCAAAAAGACAACCGCCATGGACAAGGGCGTCTTATTGTTCTGCCCAGGAAAAGCCTGCTTTGGCATGGAGACAAGAGTGCTGTGCCACTACACAAAAACTACACATACTAAATTTGGTAACTGCCCCTTGGTCGCTGGACGACCGAGTGGACAACAGACACGTCGTCTCTCGGTCGGTCCCTTTGGGGGCCCCTGAAGATTTAAATACGGGAGTACACGCGCCCGCGCGCATGTTTGGCCCCTGGATGCGGAGCGGACGAATTGCACGAGACAGGTCGGATGTTTTATCGTCCGGCAAGGAAAGCACTCAAGTTTGAAGCATGCCACAACGACACACACGGTGTATTATATTTTCTGTAGAGCTAGTTTTTCGTGTGGACGTGTTCAGAGGTGCTGCAGGGCCATGGAAGGTATCCAACTGGAGTGAGGAGTGGTGCAATGATCAACTACTTTACCCAAAATGTGTTGTGACCCGTGACGTCACGCCTGTAAGTAGGTTCGTGTGCAGGATTGCGCTGACCTCCGACGTCTCTGCGCTGCGCTGCTCTGTCGTCGATCTGCCCGTCTGACCTGCGCAGCGGCACTTAGTTGTCTCTCTCATACAGCCCGCAGAAATTTCGCATATCTCCATATCTGGTGCCACCCACCACCACCAGGTATGCCCTTCTCCTTTCCGCCCCTGCTTATGGCCCAATAATTCTTCATCACCAGTCCCCGGTGTTGAGAGCATCCCGTACATATCAGCACGGTACAGTTTCACTGTACCCTCGGCATTTTCTGCCAGCTACTGGATCTCCCCCCGAACCCCAATTATGTCTGACTCGCCAGAGGAATTGGACTCTGCAGACGAACTAAACGACGACACACAACTGACGATACGTATACCAAATCCGAAGGTGTACATGGCCCGTCAGTCGCAGTGGAAAGGTCGACGTGGGAAACCACGCTGCGACCATTGTCGCGTGAACAACTTAAAAGTGAGATCACTCTGGTCTATGTTGCGATGGACATCCTGACCCTTGGTCTAGTGCGACAGAGTGCTTCCGACTTGCAACCACTGCTCCTGGGCTAATGGCAGAGAGTGCAGGTACACCCCCTTGCCTACACCAGCGCATCGGGGTATTCCCCGATGCGATAGGTGTCGTCTCAGGAATCTAAAAGTAAGTTCCGTAGACAATGTCACACGAAGCAGACCCCTTGCTAAGTGGCGTCCTAGTGTGATCGTAACCTTCCAGTTTGCAATCATTGCGCCGAAGACTCCAAGACCGAATGCAACTATACTCCAAAAAGGCGGCACAAAGTTCCCTCGGACCATGCTACCATTCGAGACAAGCAGACAACACCTTACGGCGCTAAAACCGCCTCTTTTTTGGTTTCTGACATACCCTCCAGCGAGGAATCAGCCCCTCTCCCTCACAATAGTGATCCCAGTGATGGCCACAGTTTTTACGGACAAAATGTGGCATCCTCGTCGCAATCCCGTCGTACGAGGGGATCCTTACCAGATGGTTCTCGAAGAGACGAGTCGTTGCATAATCATTTCCACACACCGGACCCTAGCGGACGTCAGACAGCGTCAAGCACACCACTTCTCAACCCTCCTCGACAAACGCTCACTACCACCAAGTTATCCTTCATCTCACATTCATTTCCCTCCGATCGGGCGACGATCGTGACGAAACCTTTGGTAGAGTCCTGGGCACATTCCTTGTTTGCACCTCTTCCCGATGTCATCATCCAGAGGATCAGCACCGTCAATCCCGTCGAAATGCCAAATAGAGCACTCTTTGAGGAAACATTTACGCGTTTCTTGGACAGTTTAACTCCCGAATTATCAGAGACCGCCGCACTCAGTCCGGAAGTTTATGCTGACATCTGTCGCTCGTTGTCGCGAAGTGACACCAAGAATCTCTCAGACCGTTTGAGGATGTGGATCTCTTTCCACCATGTTCGACTCGGGTCGGAGAAATATCATCTTTTGCTACTTCCCCGAGATGCATTTTTTCATCTTGCAGCCTCTGAGGAGGAAAAGCTGCGCAGGGATTACATCAGCCACGTCGATAATCACTCCAACACCTCGACCACCATTTCTCCCAAATCAGATAGTATCGATCATGATCTCACTGGATTCGAGTGGACGAAAGCTTTCGAAAGGATACCCGTGCGCAACCAAATATATGACATACTTGTCTATGCACACCGTGCTCATGGCTCCTCCGCATCTATGGTCTTCGAAACGCGGCGCATTGGCATCGTGAGCTGCTATTTGCCTCCTCATTTCAGTTATACTGAATCCTTCCGCAGGCCACAATAACTTGGCCGATAATCGAGATGTTCATCCAGTTGTGTCCGCTGTGTAGTCTGCGAAACAAGGCCAGTCCCTCGAGTTCCGCCAAAGCTGACCGGGATCCCTTGCACAGTATTGGCGAGGAGAGCACCAGGCATTAGACGTGACAGAAAGGCCACGAAGCCGGTGTTCTTTGTGTACGGTCGCCATGAGCTCATGGCAGAGCATCGTGCTCTCATTGGTTGCATATTATTTTTTACTGTTCGGTTTTTACGTGACGTATCTATTATGACTGTAAACATCGGTGGTGACCTGCAAATACCACATATCTAACAGTCTTTGTAGTATCGAGACAACGCGGTGAGGACAGGAAGAACCAAATGATATCTATCCGTCCGTCTACAATCTATCTATCTATCGCCTGAACGACCGAAACATCAAAAACGCTGAACCAGCACAGTAACGTCGTCCATCCACTTATCGTCCATCTCTAGTGTTAGATTGCGTGAGGCAAGGTCTATGTCTGCTCCACCAATAGCGTCGCGGAGCACGTCGAGAGCGAGGTTCACGGGGTGCCCTTGCTCCCTCCGCCTTTTGATAGCACTGCTTACGATGCGCACCCACCTCTCCGCCAAATCACGTTCTGAGAGCCTCGCATCGATGTTATCATAGAGGTCTAAGAGCCCGTCGGAGCACAAGATAAGGAAAAACTCCTGACTGTGTGCCGTCCTGTCGAACACGAGATGGTGTACGTCCGGGATATCCGATACGTATGGGGGGGTCAGGATACGGCCCGCGTACTGTCTTGCCAGTTGCGGTGACAACCAGTCAGGGACGTGCTCTCCGAAGACCCGACGCGTGTACACAGACGGGACCTTCAGCCATGTGTCTCCTACGGCTGTGCAGACGATGCAGGATCAGACAGCTTTCATTTAGGACAGAAACAAAAACCGCAAACTTACCGCGTGTGGGTGCAAGGTAACCGATAACCCTGTTGTCTGATATACAGAAGCGTTCGCCCGGGTGCTCGCGCATGACGCGCTGACGCTCCAATGGGTTGCCGCCGTTGTGGAGGGAGTTCACCATGAAGCCCGACCATTCCCCAGATCCAATCTTCTTGGCAAGCACTGTGATATTGAGCAGATGAGCAAGGGAGATGATGACGGATACCGACCACGCACCTGCCTGAGAGTCCCCTAGATTGACAATCCACAGATTTCTTTTCTGCGGATCTAATAGTGAAAAAATGACCGTGGCACCCTGAGTGCATCGTGCGGAGATAGTCTCCCATTCGGATTCGTGGCGCCGGATATACTCTCTAAGCTGATCGGGACTCAGTTGGCAGAGGCGATCGTAGGGTAGAAAGTCAAAGAGATCTGAACGGATCGAATCATCGAGGTGTCTGATTGCGTTTGTCAGCGCTTCCGAGACCAGCTCTGAACTGGGGACTTTGTCCGCGGAGCTACTGAGAAGTGCCTGAAGCGACACTCTAATCATGGGAGCAAGTCGCTTGCAGACGAGGTTGACCGTATCATGTCCACAATGACCTGTCAGCGACAGGGTCAGCAAGATTACCACACAAACAATTAGAGTCGAAGTACCATCGTACACAGCATTGAACTGCCAAATGCCTCCATGCAGGTCCCATTCCTCAACGCTGTATCGGTCCTGATTGAGATTTGCGTATTCGGAGCATGGCTGAAATGTGACGCTATCGACCGAGCTGGATGAGCGGGGGTCGCACAGGCGCTGTAGTTGGCTGTCGACGGCGTTTGGTGAGAGGATATGGTACGTCCAGCGTTGCTTGCCGCCACGGCCCAGATCGGTCGTGCAAAAGTCCTTGACCTCTTCTAGGGCCTGGAGATTTTCGGTGGACGTCGCTGCAGGA
This sequence comes from Singerocomus rubriflavus, assembly GCA_038088835.1. Taxonomy (NCBI): domain Eukaryota; kingdom Fungi; phylum Basidiomycota; class Agaricomycetes; order Boletales; family Boletaceae; genus Singerocomus; species Singerocomus rubriflavus. Next base: position 2,732 of record JBBPJS010000946.1, on the reverse strand, counting down.
AGGGTAATGATGTTGTAAATCATTTCTGAAAGGAGTGGGGGCTGGGAAGTGTTCGATTAGTGCGCTCAGGGAGAGGATGACGATAACATAGCGAGTGGATCTAGGGGACCTTTATACGTGTCAGCACCTGCAGGGGCTCTTGGATTCCTGGAGATTAGCGCATGCGGGAGGAACTGAGTGCTCGAGTTCGTATGCGAGAAACTGCCTCGACGACCTCCTCGGTGGCCGTAATTAGCATCGCAAAGCAACGACTTCCGGCACTGGTACAAACCGTGGCCTGTGAGCGAAGCTGGGATTCAACCTAGCCGAAAGAAAGCCACGGTCCGGAGACGCTCGAGAACAGCGCGGCGAGGGCTAAGATTAATAGCGGGGAACTGTGAGCAGATTATTTGATGTCAGATGTGTGATGATGGTGGGGGGGAAAGTCATAGATGACCGATGGCGATAGCATTACGATTCAAGCGGTGTGACCCGCCCATCGTTGGCATCAACAGCGGCTAAGATGGAAGGGCCGTGATGTGTCCCCATTGCCACAACGTTGTGGATGCATTCTCATGTCATCGGGCAGAGTGTGTGTACCACGTTGCGCTGGGCAGACGGAGCTGTGACCAACCAGCGAGCCTGGATTTGCCCGGTATACGACTGAAATGAGATCGGGGCATGTGAGCGAAAAAAGTCCAACGGGGACAAGACCGAGCTCACTATGGCGAATTGCTCTCATGAGGCAGCTCGCCCTCGTCCCCTCGAAAATAGCGGCTATGTGAGTGTTGTGATGGTGCCCGCAGTAAAGAGGACCTGCATCAAATCATGGTTGTAACCGAGATCCAAAAAGTGCGGACAGGGGCGGACAGTGCAGGGTACATGTTATACATGAAATCGACGAGCTGAGCTTGATTCAAGAAAGCAAATACAAACATGTTGGCGATTGTGGACAGCGTGTATAATTCTAGCAAGTATCCCTTTATGACAATCGCAACTCGTAACGAGCGCATGTCACTGCAGCTCAAAGCTGGCGAACGCCAAGTTGTAACCACCAAGCTCGTAATTGATCTTGTCGGTCCTGCAGTAACGCCTCGTATGCCCGTCGGCAGCTGGGCGTGCTGCATCCAAGCTGCCAGACGACGAGGAAACCGGGCGGGAGGCTACGAGCGCAGATTTGAATTCTCGCTGCACAGCTTCGATGACTGTCTCCGCCTCGCCTTCCTCGGCATTGGTGTTGACCGTGTTCGAAATGAACAAGGTCAGGCTGAGCCTCCCGGGCTGGAAAATGTCCACGACACGCTGAATAAGCGTTCGAAGATCAGGGAGATCTCCAGCAGAAGAAACAGGAGAAGCAAAGAGAGGCACATTGCATTCGAAACTGGCATAAGACCAGCCTTCCTCTGGTGTGACATGAATCGTGTAATAGCCTTCGCCTGCACCGGTTTCGGTGAGAGCATCCCCGCACTTGAGTAGTGCGTTGCACGAGTACCCACAGGGGCTGAACGCATATGCATCCAGCGTCGTCAGGTGGGGAGGAAAGATGTCCGAGATCCCGAGCGCGGCCGACAAGGTTTGCCCAGCGATAGAGGGGAGGGTCTCCATGGACACCCCGTCGACTGGAGAGGGGGGTACCGAGAAGAAGAAGGGCTCACGGGCCTCACGGGACAGGTCGCTCATGAGGATCTCGATGGTATAGTCCTGGGTGAGGGTTATCATCTCGAGATCGTCGGATGTTGGAAGGAGCTGCAGGTCCTCGTTGGACTGGACATGCGTCAGCTGCGGAACTTTGGGCACATGGGGAGTGATTCCTCCGACGGTGGCAGGGGTTGTTACATAAAGCAGCCAGTGGTCGCCATTGACTTTGCCGACGGTGTATGCAGCCCCATTGGGAAATATGGCGTCCAAGAAAGCGACCTCGTGCTTCCACTCGCGGTGGGGGTCGGGTTGACGTTCTGGGAATATGAATGACTTGCGGGAGTAGAAGCACTGGTAGACGGACGGAAGTGAGGCGTGTTCGCGAGCAATATCGAGGATGCGCGGAAGACCGAGGAGGTTGAGTGTGGTCCCGCATGTTTTGAGAATGATCCGATGTGCAAAGACAAACAGAGATGACTCGCTGTATGACGGAGGGGCGGTCACATGGGAGGAATGAAGCCAAAAAGAGGCAAATGAAGGAGATGGACGGACCTCAAGAGATAGGCGTCTATTTGATCGCCTTGGATGACATGGAGGACTTTGCACTTGACGGTGTCTAGCATGTCCTCCCAGACGAGGCGGGGGACTTTTCTCAGGCCGACTCTACCATCCATGGAGGGACGAGGGTCGAGCACGGTGGCTGCTGAAGGGGCAAACCAGACTTCGAGCAATTTTTCTGGGCCCTCGAATGGGGTAGAGGTGTAGAGGGAGTTCCTGTCATCGACGGCCATCAGGGAGAGATCTAGTGAAGGAATGCTATCGAGGAGGGAAGTCGTAGCCGCCGCAGAGAGCTGTTCCAGTATGCATCAAACGGATCGTTTGTTAGAGGTAAATAGGTTTCTCGCGACACGTAGCAGAAGATCTGCTGGGTTCACGAAGACAAGGCGGTCGACTCGTGTATCGATCCATCTAAAAATTAGCACCGCCACACACTGTATAGGTGGTATCGGAAAATGCCGAGCCTGTCTTTTCTTGGTTTGCCGCAGAGGACGTCGTCCATGTCGATGCTGCGACGACTCTTTCCCCGCCTCAAGCCCCACCTCGTCCCCGTCCTC
>JBBPJS010000945.1:0-12874 GCA_038088835.1 Singerocomus rubriflavus | reverse complement strand
TTCCCTGATCACATAATCACTCCTTCTCTTCATCACACACATCCATCACAATGATCACATCTTAACCCCTCTCCCTTTCTCTCACAAACATCATGACCCCCAACTAATCATCTAGATTGCCTTTCACATCCTCATGGTTGGTGCATGCCTATGATGCATCTTTTATTCATTCATTTCTGCCTTTTCTAATTGGTATGAACCTTATCTGGATCTCTGATCTAGATCATGATCCTGCAGAACTCTTAATGGAATCTCTGCCACAATTACACTCCTAATCATTCACATCTTGTGATGATTTTCTCCTTATATTAAATCCTGCAGGTATCCTCTCTTTTTAATCTTCTTAGAGTTCTGCCTAACCTTTTCCTCATGGACTATTACCTTTATCTTATCTACCAATAGCACTAATAGCATATACTCTAGACCACAGGTCACAGCTTGGTCTGTGCACCTTCTTGTACCATATATAAGGGATTGTGCAAGGGCTGTTATTCTCCAGCCAAATCCACTTGTTCACCTCACCTACTTTGCCTGCAAAGGTGGCCTAGTGATATTAAGCTGTAACAAGTAATAAGGTAGCTATTTGCCCATCTGGTTTTCAGACTACCTGAAAGTGAGGCATTGCCTGAATGTGGTCTTATACTTTACTCCTCACTCTCCTTTATTTATTACTGTGTGATCATGCTAACTCAGGACTCAGTCAAGATGAAACCCAGTCAAAACACTCTGGAAGACATTCTTTGTGAAGATATTCAATACTTTGTGGAAAACCCTACATGATGCAAGATGAATCATTAGTCAAGCTAATGATATATGTTACACAACCTAGCTAGGAGGTGAATAACCAAGTAGATTAGACTGAGGGGAATTAGTCAAATACACTCTGTATTTATACTACAAAATGATGCACACAGATCAGGTGACATCATAGATAAAACAATAGCAAAAATAGAAAGAAGAAGCAGAAATGAATATCTCACTTTATACATGAGGCATTAGAATGGAAGAGAAGTAAAGAAGCAATGGAAATGAAAAAAGACTATGCCCATAAGGCAGCCTGCAATCATGACATCATTGGTCTAGGCCTGATCATGTGATCAGTCATGTGATAAAGATAAGATAAAAGAGAAGAAAAAAAAGTGTCAAGGAAATGTATGATATTATAATACTTCTCCCTTCTCAAGACTTGTATTTTAGATGAGTTGGAGAGTCAGAGACCATGGTAAAGTTTTCATAAGTATTGAAAAGAAACACAAAGTTCACATTTTGCAGATGAATATGATGAGGAGCTGAAGGGTTCAACTTGTGAAATTTAGCAATTGCCTTAGGAGCATTGTTCAAATGAGTAGCAGGTTTCCAAGTATTGTCAGAATTGTCCCATCCCTTTCAATGCACCAAATATTGAAGGAATCCATTATGCATGTAAGAAGCATGGACATGATTTACTTCATATTCTTTATCACCCTCTTGAGTAACCATTATAGCATTTGGGTGCAATACTAGTTGATTAGGCAATGTATTATGGTAAGGTTTAACTCTAGAAATGTTAATGACAGAATAAATCCATAGTTATTTTGGCAAGTCCAAATGCAAAGCATTTGGCAAGATTTTGAGAATCTTATATGGGCCCAACCATTTCTGAGTGAGTTTATGAGCAGAATAGGGGAGATGAAGATTTTCTATTGAGAGTCAAACTTGTTGGCCAATAGATGAATTAAAGGTAATGGAAAAATGTGGTGCATTAAGCATTGTTATGAATATTGTATAAACCTTGCACTATGACTGCATGCTTGCATACATAAGTGCCATAATTACATCATCCCTGATCACATGACCTCTCTGTTCCTTCACACTTCATGCATTCACCCTGTTATATCTTCACATTATCACTCACTCTTCCTTCACATTATTATGACCTCACTAATCAATCTCTTATCTTGATTACCTCACCTCTTTCATTTCCATTGTTTCCTTTGATCAGTATGATCACACATCAAGATTGCATCTCAATTATGACCCTGCAGGATCTTGATAATCTCTGCCATGATCACCCTTTTAGATCTTTTACATTTTGTGATCAATATTTCCCTTACATTAATCCCTGCAGTCTTATCTTTGCTTTTTTCATTCTGATAGATGAACTGCCTAACCTTTTATTCATGGACTACACCCTTTACATTAGAGCCAATAGCATTAGTACCATATATCCTAGACCTGAGACATAGCTTGGTCTGTGCTCACTTCTATACTGTATATAAAGGGGTTATGACAAGGGCTGAATCCCCCAGCCTAATCCACTTGTTTGCTCCCTCTCCTATCCTGCCTGAAAAGGTGGCCTAGTGTAAGGACACAAGTAAAGAGTGCTATTTGCCTACCAGACCTTTACTGGTTCCCTAGAAGTGAGGCATTGGAGATAAAGCCACATCTTCCTCTTCCCTCTATTGTTCCATTATATTGACCTGACAGTACTGAACTGCCAACATTATGGCCAGTTAGCAAGCTCATTCAAGCACTAGTTCAGAACTCAGAATCTAAAAGAATGGAGGACATTTTTTGTATCAGAACTGAATCTTAAAACTATTAAAAACCATGTGACTGGAACACCATCATAATGTTTCATGATGTTATATCTGCAATTCTGAGAGACTACTACTGTTGTGCAGATCTTATCATATTTGATTATAGCATTTCAGATATTTAAGCCATGAGTGACATTACACTCCTTGTTGGAACATGCTTGGGGTTATTGAACATACTCAGCATCTATAGTGACACTGACTTTGTTCTCAAGGATAGCAACCTGATAATAGCTATGTGATCACCCAAGGCTTGAAACCCTCACCTCAAGAGCCACACACAATTATGTGATATACATTAGGTTATCATATTAGGAGGAAGACAGAACCATAGTGCAATAGTCTATTGGTTAGAAAGGACTTGCAAGAGTAGTCTTGGAGTTCATATATAGAAAGTCCCTCCAATGCTCAGCCCTCTCTTCTATCTGTATCCCCTTATGCTGTCCTAGCACCATCCCTTTATCTAAACCTAAACATCATGGTTTAGCCCTGTACTGAGATCTCTGGTCATCTGCTGAGTTGATTGGTTTGATTGGCAGTATAGACAGAACTCTTTGATTCCACAACAAGCATCTTCATGTGTGTCTCTTCAAGTGCCTTTTTTACCTCAGAATGAGCTTTTGCACATTTTAAGCCAAATTCACTACTAGCAGATTTAAAACTCAACTGAGAAACATAGTTGCAAGTGATAGAGAAAAAAGTAGCCTTTGTGGATGTGAAGAGAGAGTTGTTATGATGAAATTGAGCTAACTTGATCCAGTCAAGCCATTGCTCTTGTTTTTTAGCCACAAAGGTTTGGAGGTAAGCAAGTGTTACATTTTTCTCTATCTCAACCTATGTACAAATGTTAAGTACTTGCAGCCAACCACTGCATGTACTCTTTTCTCTATTTTCCATTTCTACAAACTATGGATGCTGACTCATCCATTCCCATTCCCATCATGGTCATGCTTCACTTTCTGCTCTTCATTTTCATGCATAGCATGGGTCACTTTTTGTCAGCATTCTTTATTCTATTGTTCCCATATCTCCATTTATGCTATAGGCTACCATGTCCTTAGGCACTTCCCACACCTGCCCTTATTCATGGTCTGTGCACATCTTGCATGCCTATATATATCTAGACAATATAGCACTGTAACTTTAGCTTTCATCTCCCTTATACTACTTTGTATACTGTACCTAGCAATATAGTTGCTGCATTCCACTTGTCCTGCATGTGATGCCCTATCAAGCATCCATATCCTTTGTAACCCTTGGCTCCCACATTCCCCAACCTCCAAGTTGGTCTTAGTTTACATGTCACTTCGTCAAGGTATAATCTTAAAGGCTATATGCAGCCTTGCCCAAGGTTGCACATAACAAAAGACAAAAGCTCTTCAATGCAACTAGTACTAGCTAGTATGCACTATCCTCCACCATGTCTAACCCCCAGTGACCCATAGTTAACCTCTGGTGGTCACCACACACATCCTATGCTCTAAACCACCTGCAATCTTCCGAAGAAGAAGAAGCTTCTTTCCCAGATACTGAATCTGATCAGGATATCACTCTGTTGAATTCTGCAGCTGACCAATTAGCTACCCAGCTTAGTCACACTCTCAGTGCCCAGGCCTCTATTCCATGAAGCTTTACTCCACCATTACCACCAATGATAACCCAACTTCTCCTATTTTCCCCTATTACTACCTCTCCTACCACACCCAAGATGTCCACCACCAAGCCAGTTGAACTCTGACTTGAAACCTCCAAAGCCTTCGATGGTGACTACAGAAAAGCCATCCTGTGGCTCAACATCATCATGTTCTACCTCATAGTCAATGAGGAAGTATACAACACCTCAGCTAAAAAGATAGCCTTCACTCTTTCATTTATGACCAAAGGATCTGCCATGACATGGGCCAAAAATTTCAGAATCAAAGCCTTCAACCCTACCACCAGTATCATCGACATGGGTATCTACACTAACTTCCTAAAAGCATTTAGGAAAGCATACCAAAATTAGCAGGTTGTGGCCAATGCCATTTCCTGGCTGGCCATCACAAGAATGGTGTACAATTTCAAGAAGAAGGAATATGACCCCTTCATCCATGAGTACAATGCCCTGTTCACCACCAGGAAAACCAAGGTCAAAATCATGGAGAACCACATACTAATTAGTTACTATGCAGCTGCCATCCCCATTTTGATAATAAGAAGAATTTACAGAATGAAGAAGGTCCCTGCCACTATAGAAGAATGGCAAACCCATGCAGCAGCCTTCATCTCACAAAAAGAAAGAGCCAACTGCATCACCCAACAGTTCACCAATTCCTGACAACTCCACATCTTTCAACCAACACATGTCCCTGTCAAGAATCCCAATGCCATGAATGTTGGTGTTATCAAGATAGGCAAATTAACTGCTGAAGAAAGAAAACACTGCATGGACCTCAAACTGTGCTTCTGGTGCCAACAACCCAGGCATCTTAGCACTTCATGCCCAAAATACACAAGTGCTACCTTCCTTCCATAAACAAAAAAGACTCACATAGTCTTCTCTGGTATCCCAATGCTAGAGGAGATCAGTGACAGTAGAGATGAAGATGAGAGGACAGCACAAGTAAGCAGGGTACAGGGTTTTTAAAATGGGGACAACCAACGATACCAGTTGCTCCCCAACACATGTACACTAAAGTAGATTGAAAATCAAATTCACTTTCTGTTTTCACTGAACTACTTGTGTCCTCGTCTCACAGCATCCACACCAAGGCTCTGGTCAATAGTGGAGCTGAAATAAACTGCATAGACTGACATTTCACCAAAAGAAACCACCTCCCTCTCTTGCACCTAAGGGAACCCATATGGATTAGTAATGTTGACTTGTCAGCCAACAAACAAGGACTGGCAAAATACTACATCAATCTCTATACCTGCATTGGGGGACTGCTTCATCTAATTCGATTTATTGTCATTCACTGTGGAAATAACAACATAATCTTAGGAAACCCTTAGCTGTGGAATGTCAATCTCAAGATCAACTGGAGAACCAAGGTTGTCAACATTCCCCTCAACACTGACCAATCCATCCTCTATTACCAGCAATATGCCAAATGACAAGCACTCCCACCCCAGAAACATGTCCAAGTAATCAAGGAACAAATGCTCCACCTCTTCAATTACCTACACTGTTGCTCCTTAGAAAACAAGATAGAGTATGCAGTCTGCCAAAAGGTTTGATCATTGGAAAGGGTAAACAAAATCAGACATTGGTTCATAGTGTGGGCAACAACCTTCACAGAACTAGCAATTGATGCCCTCAAACACAAACCCAAGGTAACCCTTTCCAACAGCTACAGACAATATGAAGACATATTCTCTGACCTGACCACCAGTTGCCTCCCCCCATCAATGAACTATGACCATGAAATCAATCTACAAGAGACCTTCAAACCTCAGATTGGCAAGCTATACCCCCTCAACCCAGAAGAACAATTAGCAATGGAAGCATTCCTTAACAAACACATCAAATTGGGAAAAATTTAACTATCAAAGTCTCCACAAGCATTACCATTCTTTTTCATCAAGAAGAAGGACAGAAAACTCTGTCTGTGCCAAGACTACTGCTATGTCAATAAACACACTATCTGGGATGCTTATCCCCTTCCCCTAATATCTGACCTGATGGACAAACTCAAAGACACCAAACTGTTCACCAAATTCAATGTTAGATGGGAGTACAACAACATTTGCATCAAGAAAGGTCATCAATGGAAGGCAGCCTTCATTACATATAAAGGACTTTATAAACCCATGGTAATGTTCTTTAGCCTGTCCAACTCCCCTGCCACATTCCAATGATTCATGAATGATTTGTTTGCTGACCTCATTGCAGAAGGATGGCTTGTCATATACATGGATGACCTCCTCATCTTTTCCCCAGACCAGGAGACCCATGACCAACAAACCCAAAGGGTTCTTGAATGAATGAGAAAGCTAGATCTCCACCTCAAACTGGAAAAGTGTGACTTCAACAAGACAGAAGTCAACTATTTAGAAATGGTAGTGCAACCAGGCACCATCACTATGGACCTGGTCAAACTAGATGGAATAGCAAAATGGCCTATCCCAACTATGGTCAAGGAAGTACAATTGTTCTTAGGATTTACTAACTTCTACAGGAAGTTCATCCCAAATTATTCTAACCTTGTCTGACTCCTAATCAATCTAACTCACAAAATCCAACCCTGGACCTGGACTCTGAAATATGAACTGACCTTTCAATGGCTAAAGAAGCTATTCCTGTTCAAACCTGTGCTCACCTTCCCCAATGTGTCAAAACCCTTTGTTGTGGCAACTGATGCTTCCCTCATTACATTTGGGGGAGTACTCATGCAAACTGGTCATGATGAATAACTCCACCCCTGTTCCTATATATCCCAATCATTCTTTCTGGTGGAATATAACTATGACATCTATGATTGGAAGCTCCTTGCCATCATCCATGCCTTAAAAACTTGGTGCCATTACCTGCAGGGTGCCAACACCCCAGTCACTATTCTAACTGACCACAAAAACCTCATCTACTTTCGAGAGGCCCAAAAGCTCAACCACTGCCAAGCTTGTTGGCTCCTTGACCTTGCAGACTCCAACTTCTGCCTTCAACATGTTCCAGGCATCCAACTTTCCACACCAACACCCTTTCATGCCATAGTAACCATAGTGCCCACCCCAACAATAACTCCCACATAATTCTACTCCCTCAATCCACCTTTGTAAACCTAGTTGATACCACACTCTCTCCACTCCTCCTCAAAGCCACCCAAAGCAATTCTTTTGCCATGAACATCCTAAACAGGCTTGACCCTTCCACTCCCTCCACACTCTGTTCCCACCTTGCTTCCTTCCAATCCCTTAATGATCTTCTCACCTACAACCACTGCCTGTTCATACCCCCTGATCTATGTGGCACCATTCTATAGCACTGTCATGATCACAAGTCCATGGGCCACCCAGGTTACCAAAAAACTCTCTCTCTCATCAACCAACACTATTGGTGGCTTGGTCTTGCCATCTTCATCCACAAATTACATCCACTATTGTGTTCCCTGTCAAGCCAACAAATCGAACACACACCTCACAGCTCCACCCCTACAGCCAATCCCCTCTTCTGCATAGCACCCCTTTCAGCAGATTAGCTGTGACCTAATCACTGACCTCTCTCTTTCCAATGGATTTGATGCCCTCATGGTTGTGGTCAACCATGGGCTTACAAAGGGGGTAATATTATATCCAACTAACAAAACTGCCTTAGCAGCCAACATCACCAGTCTCTTCTTTACATCGATATACAAGAGATTCAGCCTTTATGACAAAATTATCTCTGACTGAGGTCTGCAATTCACCTCAAGCTTCACCAAGGCTCTTGGAAAACTGTTACGAATTGTGTATGACACTTGGTACAATGACTGCTTGCATGCATGCATGAGTACACAAATCATGACTCATCCCTGATCACATGACCATTTCCATCCCTTCACATCTTCACCTCTTCACCCTGTCACATTATTACATCTCCTATTCTCTTTCTTTACATCCATCATGACATCACCAATCACTCTTTCATTTTAATCTTGATCTCTTCCTTTATCTCTGCCCTTACCCTCTGATCGGTATGATCATCAATCAAGATTGCATCTTGATCACAAACCCTGCAAGATCCTAGATGGATCTCTGCTATGATCTCTCTCCAATCAGTCACATCTTGTGATCAATTATTTCATATTACTTTACTTTCTGCTTTCATATCCACTCTTTCATTTCTTCACCATTTGAAAGCCTAATGTTTATCTTATGGACCTTTCCCTTCATTACCATATAGCTAGTAGCATTAATCCCATATACCCTAGACCCTAGTGTACAGCTTGGTCTGTGCACATTCCTGTAACCTATAAGTAGTGGGGTTATGAGTAGGGCTGTTTCCCCAGCCTAATCCACTTGTTTCCTTGTGTCCTACCCTGCCTACTAAGGTGACCTAGTGACAATGGTCAAGTAAAGGATGTTATTCGCCTAGCCCTCTTCATTGAGCCCTAGGAGTGAGACATCTGGAGATAAAGCCACTCCTCCCCCTCTCCCTCTATTATTCCATCATCAGTCCTTCACAGTACCAAATTGCCAATGCAAGGCCAGTGAGCCAACTTGTACCTTGGCTAGTTCAAGTCATAGAACCAATGCAAGTATGAAACCTATTTGTTGTATCAGGAACCATGCATCAGAAAATACAAAAGATCACATGATGTAGTCCCCATCGTACTAACTACTGATGTTATATCTGTGACCACGAGAGGCTCTCATTGCCATGATGGTCTTATTATATTGTTACAGCATTAACAGATATTTAAGCCATGAGTAGCATCATGTCTCTCATTGGAACATCCATTGGGTTATTAAATATACCATGGATCTATGATGGCACCATCTTCACTTTCAAGGATGACAACCTGGAGAATAGTCATGTGATTACTCAAGGTTTGGAACCCTTGCCCCAAGAGCTGAATATGATTACACTACATACATTAGGTTGTAGTGTTAGGAGGAAGACAGAACCACAGTGCAATAGTCTGTTGGTTATCAAGGACTTGCAAGAGTGTTGTGGAACTGAAGAGTTCCATCTACCCAACCACAAACCTAACAATCTGGCAGACAACCAGGGAATGATATGATGAATCTGTATGAGATAACATCCAGATGAAAGAGTGCTGGATAGCAGGGATGAGAGATTCGGAATAAGAAGAGGACTGAGGCGGGACTATCTTCATAAGGATCTCCAGGACTACTCTTGCAAGTCCTTGATAACCACTATACTATTGCAATAGGGTTCTAGCTTCCTCCTAATACGATAACCTAATGTATATCACATAATCATGTTTGGCTCTTGGGGCAAGGGTTCCGAGCCTTGAGTAATTACATGGCTGTTTTCAGGTTGCCATTCTTGAGAATGAAGGTGGTGTCACCATAAATATGTGGGTCTGTCTGATAATCTTAATATATGTTCCAACGAGGAGCACTATGTCACTTGTGGCTTAAATATCTGTAAATGAATATTCTAATATGATAAGACCTGCATGGCAATGATAGCCTCTCGAGGTCACAGATATAATATCAGTAGTTGGAATGATAAAGGACTATGTCACATGATCTTTAATATTTTGTGGTATGGTTCTTGATACAATGAATGTGTTCCATTTTTCTCTATTACTGGGATCTGTACAAGTGCTTGAACAAGTTGGCTAGCTAGCCATAAGTCGGCAGTACAGTGGTGCTAGGATGATACAATGGAATGATGAAGGGAGGAGGGGAGGTTTAGCTTTATCTCCAGACTGTTTCACTTCTAGAGATCCAATGAAGGACTGGTAGGTGAATAGCTGTCTCTTACTTAGTCTTAACTTCACTAGGCCACCTTATAAAGGCAGGGTAGGAGAGGTAACAAGTGGATTAGGCTGGGGGAACAGCCTGTACTCATAACCCCTTATATACATTACAGAAATGAGCATAGACCAAGCTGTGTTGTGGGTCTAGGGTATATGTGATTAATGCTACTGGACAATAAGGTAAAGGGTATAGTTCATGAGTGAAAGGTTAGGCACTTCATCTATTAGAATGGAAGAAGTGGAGATGAAGTGCAGGGTTTAATCTAAGATGGAAGATCAATCACAAGATGTGAAAGATCTGGAAGGGGGATCATGGCAGAGATCCCATCAAGGGTTCTGCAGGGTCATGAGAATGATCATACCAATTGAAGGGAATGATGGACATGAAGAAGGTGAGGTGATTGGAATGGAAGAGTGATTGGTGATGTCATGAAAGATGTGAAGAGGTGCATAACTGTGAATGTGATCATCGTGAAGGGTAAGGTGTGATGATGTGAAGGGACAGTATGGTCATGTGATCAGGGAATGGTCATGAAGAAGGTACTCATGCATGCAAGCAAGCAGTCATAGTACTGTGTATCATTAAGTATTGTATACAATTCATAACAAAGAGTAGTTCTGGCATTCACTTATGAAGATAGTCTGACTTAGTCCTCTCCTCATTCTGTTCCCCCTTTTCCTGCTGTCCAGCACTCTCTACTTCCAGATGTTATCTCTAGGACTTATTGTATCATTCCCTGGTTATCTGCCAGGTTGGTTAGATTTGTTGGCAGAGTAGCATAACTCTTTGGTTCTGCAACAAAAACTTCTCCACTATGACCTAGCCCTTTCCACTGCCTACCACCCCCAAACCAATGGACAAATAGAGCATGTCAACCAAGAAATAGAGACCTACCTTTGCATCTACTATGGAAACCACCCCACAACTTAAACACAACTCATCACTCATGCAGAATTTATCCACAACCACTGACCTCACTTAGTCATGGGCAAATCCCCATTTTATCTTTTAATGGGATTCAAACCCAAACTGCTCCCAGACATAGCACTAACCTCTGACAATCCCTTCACAGACCTTCAAGTTAAACAACTGATTGAAGCACAAAATAAAGTACTCACTGCCCATGACTTTGCACAGATGAGAATGCAAGCCCACCAAAGAATCAAATACAAACCCTTCTGCAAAGGTGACAAGGTGTGGCTAGAAGCAACCAACCTGAAACAGAATATCATGAACCCAAAATTTGCCCAAAAAAGAGAAGGCCCCTTTATTGTCACCCACATAATCTCCCCTGTTGTATTCAGACTCTGCTTACCAAAGACCTGGAAAATACATCTGGTCTTCCATGCTTCTCTTCTCTCCCCTTATAGAACAGATGGAACTCCATCATGCCATCCCATCCCTGAATTAATAAACAGAGAAGAAGAATATGAAATTAAAAAGATAGTATAACATCACAGAACTCTGTCTACCCACTCCTTCCTCATTTAATAGAAAGGATATCTGCTAGAGGATGACTCATGGGTCTTAGAAAAGGACCTCTCTCATGCTCAACAACTCCTTCTAGACTATAAAAAATGCTATCGCCTCTAAAATCCCTTTCAACCCATCATGACCTTCAATATCACCTCTTGCAAACTTGCCTTCATGTCTCTTAACTCTAACATCATCAAAAACCACATTTCCAATAGCAATGTCACAATTCTGCTTGTTCAGCCACACCAAAAACTACCCCAACTTGAAGAGGGTACTGATATGTTGTCACTACATATTTTTAATTCAGTGAACCCTTCACCTTCAACCCATGTCTCCCCTCATGAGAAGGAGACAAACCCTTTTATTAATAATGTTGTTGACCCTTCTCTGTGACATGGAATCCTCTCAGTAAACCTACCCCTTTATGCCCACAGAATGTGCAATGGCTGGCATGATGTCAACTATGTCCTACAAGTGTGATCCTTCACCTAGGATGCCTGTCTCTCCATCCCTGTTGAAGCCCACCTGAACATGGGCTCACCTCTTCAGTCCCTATACACTGCCTTCCTTGCCCTCCAATGCCTCTGCACAAGCACCACCCATATCCATGACAACTCCAATGCTATGTGTGCATTTCTCATCTCAGTGATGAGCTTAGTGGCAATGTCCTTGGAAAACTCCCTACTCAAAATGGCATATCAGATGGAATTTGGGGAGTTCCTAGATGGGCTAGATGAGTACTTGTAAAATCTACCAACCAGTGAGACTGATGCCTCCACCCTTGTTGCATCACCAACAGCCTCCTTCACTCCACTCATGTTTGACGAGATGATGATTATCAAACAACTAGAGATGTATTGGACAGGGGCTTAAGGGTGAGTTGTCCTTTCACCATCTCATCCCCAATACAATGAGGCATGTTTCCAATGTCACCATCTCAGACACATTAGGGTAAACTGCTTGGTGTATCAATGCCTGTTTTGTATGCTCTAAAGGCCAGGACACTATTGTGGAACCAAAGAGTTCTGTCTATCATGCCAACCAAACCCAACAACCTGGCAGATGATCAGGGAATGATATGATGAATCCTTGAGATACAATGTCCAGAAGTATAGAGTGCTGAACAGCAGGGATGGGGGAATGGGATAAGAAGAGGACTGAGTTGGGATGTCTTCAGATATAATCTCCAGGACTACTCTTGCAAGTCCTTGATAGCACTAGTACTTTTGCAACTAGGTTCTGTCTTCCTCCTAATACTAATACCCTATAATACTAGCATAATTGTGTTCGGCTCTTGGAGCAAGGGTTCTGAGCCTTGAGTAATTGTGCAGCTGTTGACCAGGTTGCTATCCTTAAGAACAAGGATGGTGTCACCATAGATATGTGGGTATGTTCTGTATAACCCCAATGTA
>JBBPJS010000944.1:0-12877 GCA_038088835.1 Singerocomus rubriflavus | reverse complement strand
ACACGAGGATTAAGGGTCCATGGAGTATAAAATCATGATTTGAATCAGAAAGTTCGATCCGGCTCTCTTTCCTGGTTGGATTTTCCATACATCACCCCAGTAAACCCTTGCATTGCAGCAGCCGTGCTCTATAACAAGGGTCAAGTAATAGATATCTGCAACAATGTCTGGTGACTCTGCCTATGCCGCTGCGCCTTTTAATCATGCAAAGGCGGATATCATCTTGCGTTCATCGGACAACGTCAATTTCCGTGTCTTCAAACTCTTCCTTTCGCTGGCATCCTCATTCTTCGAGGCCTTATTTGATATTCCCCAACCTGCCCAACCAAGCGAAGATCAGGAGATCAAGGATGGTCTTGTCGTCATTCCGGTGACGGAAGACAGCAAGACCCTCGATGCCCTTCTCCGCTTCTGCTATCCATGTACCTTAGCGGATGACCCCAACATAGAGGTGCTGAAGGATGCTATGGACGTTCTCGAGGCTGCCAAAAAGTACTCACTCGAAGCCATCGAGAAGAAAGCCCGCAAGGCGATTTCAAACCCAAAAATTCTTGAGGCAGAGCCCTTGCGATGCTTTGCCATAGCGCATCAAGGACGGTTACGGGAGGAGACCCTGCTCGCTGCAAGGTACACATTGACGCAGCCGCTCATCCCGTCGTGGTTCCAAGAGATTGAACTGATCAGTGCAACTGATCTGCTTTCTCTGCTCACCTATCACCGCAAGTGTGGAGATGCTGTGTTTGCATTAAGGCTTGATCTATCGTGGATCACATCCCACTATGGGAGCTCAGAGGCGTGCTCTTGGTTATTTGGCAGAACACAGCGTAGATACGGCAGTTGTGGGTGTCAAAAACGGGATTCCTCCAGGTACATGCTATTCGACATGGAATCACTCCAATGGTGGGAAGATTTCATGGAGGAGACATTCGCAGCATTGCGGGACCAGCCGTGCAGGGAAACTGCGCAAGCTTCTGCAGAGAAAACAATCCGGGCTGTCAAAGAACGAGGCTGTGAAGACTGTTCCCCGAGGATTACTGAAGGCATGCGTGACTTGTTGGGTTTATTTACGATGAAAATAGAAGAAATTATTTCTCAGGTGAATTGTGTCTTCTCGCGGAAATTCCTCAGGTAATCTGACGGTCTTCCTGGTAGATCGAACTCGAGTTGAAGTGGAACTAGGATGTGTCCCCACCAGAATGGATGGTACATGTGGTGTAAGTTTGTGTAAAACCAGTCAGGGTCGATAGATACGATTATGTTGCATCGGATCGGCTTTGAAGGCTGGAGTAATGGCACGTGAGAATCTGGTGACAATTATACTAGGTGACTACCAAGGCAGAACCAAGTATTGTGGCATGCGTTATGACTACGCTACGTTCTAGGATGACGGACGCCTGATACAACCACCGTACGAATCTTGGTAAGACACATGTCCATTGTATTCCACTGAATCACCTGTAGAATTATCGATTCACGATAGCAGGAATATCTTTGCGACTTTGAAACAAGACGATCACCTAGGCTGTACCTGAGGGGCTATCATAGAAGTTGTTCTGCTCGACAGGGTAAGTTTTCGCATATGCGATCCTTGATGTATGCTGTACTGCAGCAGTATCGCCTCTTGCAGTATTCCTGTATCCTGGGGCAATGAGGACATCAAATCATTTTCGGAGGGCAGTTGAGGGTTACTACATCTGTTAAGAGATTCGACTGCGGTCAACATCAACGACTGCTGAGCAACTGGGTATCCGCGTTCCGATGAAGGGATCAGGAGAGCCTACTGCGGAGGGTGCTTCTAAAACCAAAGACGCTCACACAGATCGATGGTCCGTGCAGGTGCAAGTCTGTCTTTTATGTTTCAGGTGGATCGATACACCTCTCCAAGCCATCACGTCTCTAGAGATATCATTTCAAGTGAGCGCCGTCTCTCTTGTCGGAAGGCTGACACCAACCACATCCGCTTCTAGACACTCCCGGTAATGTCCAACGACGCTGTTCATCTCTCTACGCCTTTAGACCACGGCAGTGCAGTGGATACCATCCGTCTTCAGCCCGCGATAACGTCCAGCTATCCCACCTACGCCGCTGCGCCCTTCGACCATGCCAAGGCGGACGTCATCTTACGCGCATCGGATAACATCGACTTTCGTGTCTTCAAGCTCTTCCTCTCGCTTGCGTCCCCCTTCTTCGAAACCCTGTTTAGCATTCCCCAGCCCCCTCGAGGGAGCGAGGACCAGGAGATCAAGGATGGTCTTGCTGTTGTTCCTGTGGCGGAAGATAGCAAGACCCTCGATGCCCTCCTCCGCTTCTGCTATCCATGCACCCTCGCAGACGATCCCACCCTCGACATGCTGGAGGAGGTCCTTGACGTTCTTCAGGCCGCCAAAAAATATTCTCTCGACGTCATCGAGAAGAGAGTCGCCCATATGTTCTCGAGCCCCAAGATCCTCGAGGCCGAGCCTCTGCGCTGCTTTGCACTCGCACATCAAAAACGGCTGCACGATGAGACACTCCTCGCTGCGAAATACACACTGACGCGGCCACTCCTCCCTACTTGGTTCGAAGAGATCGATCTGATCACTGCATCGGACCTTCTTGCCTTGCTCACCTACCACCAAGAATGCGGCAATGCTGTATATGCACTGAAGAGCGACTTATCATGGATGAAATCTCACTATAGAACCAGCCAGGGCTGTGCATGGCTTTCTGGCAGATACACCGGTAATGGCTATAGCTCTTCGTGTTCGTGTACAAGATCGCCTATACCTCAGCACAAGCTGTTTGAAAGCTACTCACTCCAATGGTGGGACGACTTCATGGAGGAAATATTTACGGTACTACGCGAAAAGCCGTCCGGGGCGACTGTGGCGACTGTCACAGCAAAGACCGTGCAGAGTGTTAGAGACCGCAATTGCTCAAGTTGCTCCGCCGGTATCACGGAAGGAATGCGCGACTTTTCCGAACTCCTGACAAGGAAAGTGGAGGAGGCGGTTTCCAAGGTAAGTCGAAGTTACTAAGTAACCTACGTATCACTATGGAGAGAATCTGACATTTTTGAGCTATAGATCGAGTTAGACGTCTCTGTGCCAAGGAGCAGCAAGGGTCACGGCGAGAGTTACTTATTCAATCTGGCACAGTGGAGTTCGAAAAAGGGCAAGAAACGGCGCTAACATTACTTCATATAAGTGGCCAGAGACAAAAGTGTGATCTGCTGAGGTGTAAGAGGTTCAGACTGCGCAATCTTAAAAACGCGTTCAACTTTTAAAAGAGAAAGACCATGCATTTATACACACTACCAGAGAACAGTAAGATTTCCCGGAAGGGATGCTTTAGAGCGGTATCATGTATCGCAGGCGTCGATGCAGAAAGTTGACCGAAGGGATAATGAGCATCCAACCCACAAGCATTGGCTTCTTTTGTTCCGGTGGTTGGTACATATATCATATTTGCTTCACGTATCACTCCTCTTCGCTTTGATCCTGCAAGAAGGCCATGATGCTTGCCTGAGCGTTCTGCTGAAACAGGGTTGACCCATCTTGTAATCAAACGCAGCGCAATCACTCACTTTTTTTTGCGTGGGTATCCCAGCATCGCTATTACTTTGATCTGCTGACTCTTCCGCCTCGGACGAGTTTCTGACTCCTTTTCCACGTCTCGTTGTCGCCTTCTCGAACTCTTGCACATCCTCTGAGTACAATAATAGAGTTGAACCCAGAAACCAAGCGGCTAAAGGGATACCCACTGAGTTCTTGCACAAGTTCCCTCCGTGCTCTGATGGCTTTCGCTTTCTCCAGACTGTATCGCGGTGACATCCCAAGGTCACCAAGGATGGCATGAAGTCGTTTAATCTGTTGTGAGGGCTTGTCTAGTCCTTCGAGCTCCTTCTTCCAGACCTTGCGCACACCGCAAGCAATTACTATACTCTAGTAGAGATCATGCAAACCCAAGGCACACGGCGTACGAATGCTTTACCTTGAGTCTGCTTATCGTTTCGTCGTCTTTAGATAAGGCTTCCTTCTTCTTTCCTCGTTTTTTCTCGTCTCTCTGAGGTTTCACGGACTCCTGTAACAGTTGACAGTTGATGAGTAAGCAACAGAAAACAAAGCATACCTTTTCCTGTTTCTTTTGTCGCTTCTTCGGTGGTTCATCAATAACTGAAGACAGCTCTGACTCCAGCTGTATTATGTCAGTAGACTTTGACTACCGCACTAAGTAAACACGCACTAGATCCCTAGCCACTTCCTTTGCTTTTGGGACCAATGTTTTCGGTGATTCAATCGTATGTTTGGATCTGGATCTGGACGGGCCGGGACCTTCGCCAGCATCCACTTCAATATCCGAATCGTCCATGCTCGCCCTCTGCTACCGTCAGGTGTCAACATGAGTGTGAATCAATGATAAGTATGGACGATTATCCTGAATGAAGGTACCTGCTTTTGCTTCACAGGAGACGACTTTGTGTGCACATGCACCTTCTTTGGCGAACGAACTGGCTTTAGTGTCCTAGACTCTGGGACAGCCTCCTCATCCGAGGATTCGATGATGGCCTGATGACGATCCGGACGTGACGACAGGCGAATGAAACAAGTTGACGTGTACCTACCTTGGACTTGAATTTTGCTCCGCTCTCAGGTTTCTTTGATGCTCTATCGGACTTGACACGCTCGTCGACATCTGAACATCGCGCCATAGCTATACCGAGATCTCACCTTGGAAGGTTTTGAATGTGCCGAGGCTTTCTTTGACTGTGGTAAGTCATTGGCTTCCTCCGGAGGTTTCTCGTCCGAAGGCTGCACACGCGCTTTCTGCGACGACGCGTCAGTCAGTGTAGCTAGGACAGACAATACAAGGATACCACACCGATTTGTGTTTGTGCGGACTAGCATTCGCCTGGTCGTCTGACTTCTCCTTCTCAGCCACTTTGCGTGCATGTGGCTCGGCACTGTTGCCTGATACGTTCTGAAGGTTGTCCTGGTGCGATAAACTCAGCCCACGATGCTCATCCACGGCTGCGCGCCACGACGACCAACGAACGCCCGTCTCTCACCACGGTCGCATGCACGGCGTCCTTGATGAAGGACTTGTGCTTCCCGCTGTTCAAGACTTCTTCCTCGATGCCAAATCGCGTCGCCAGTTCCTGGCGCACGATGCGCACGGTCAGTTGACTGAGGGTCAAAAATGTCGCGTCGTCGAGCCGTCAACGCTTTCTCTGGGTGGCATCTAGACTGCCAATAGGGCGCTTACCTGAGTCGACCGTCGTCTCGTGCGTGTGAAAGAATGTCTATGATAGCACCTTTGAGCTCTTTGAAACTCGGAAGAGACATGGATGTGAGATAGTTGATAGACACCGACAACCAGTTCATGTCGCTACCATTCATGTATCCATCACGTGATGACAAACACGCCTACCTTTGGTCCGTAGTCATTCAAGAGTGCTCCCATTTACTCGTACGCTAAGTACATATATACCTTCGTTACACGGACTCAAAACGAGAGAAGCGAAGAAACTAGTACATCCATCCATCCCATGTACCATCTCTGCAAGTGTCTGTCAACTACTATAGCTTGGATTTGATCGAAACGAGCAAAGCATTCTGCTGCAAAATCTTTATGGCGTCCGATACCATACTATCCACAATTTGTTGGGCGGGAGGGACATCATGAATAAGTGCAGCCACGCGTCCGATGAGCCACGGTCGACCCTCGATTGATTTCTCCGGATGTTGTGCAAGGTCATGTTCAAACGGTATGATACCTTTGGATGTCAGCTCACGGATCTCCTCTTGTCGGTTGGTGTTCCTGGGAAACAACGTAAATGATCGTGAGTAGATGGCGGATATGACCACTATACGTACCAGTCATCCACATATGGCGTTCGGCGCACTCGCAGGGGACGCCCTGTATAAATCAACGTCGTCACAGCATCCTCGTAACTCGCGCTCAATAAAGCGTCTTTGTGCGCTTTTGGCGCACCCGCCTCCCTGGACGCTACAAACCTCGTTCCTACCCACACAGCCTGCGCTCCCCACGCCAGGTTGGCGGCGAGACCCCGGCCATCGTACACAGCCCCGGCACCAACGACATATACAGGTTTTCCTGTCAAGGGCGACTTGTGGCCCTTCACAGCGTCCACGCATGCAGGGATGAGAATCGTCGCAGGGGTGTCGCCTGTGTGTCCGCCACCCTCACCAGCCTGGGCACAGATGAGGTCAACGCCCGCATCGAGTGCCTTGGCAACATGCTTCGGGTGTCCAACCATCTACAATAGCACATGAGTTCCCAAAGTCAACATTCAACGTTTAGCGGTCACTCACGTTCATGATGGGTATGCCTGCCTCGTGCAACTTTTCAACTGCATGCGGTGGTGGAACACCGACAGCACAGACGAAAAGGGAGGCCTTCTCATCAATAATAACATCCAAAAGCTCGTTCAGCTTTCCCTTCTGATAGTCATACTAGGGCCCGACGTGAGCACCAGCACGCCAGGTGGAATGAGCACATTACATACGTTCGTCTTGCGTGCGTTACCTCCGACCTGTGGGATGAGGAGGTCGACACCAAAAGGAGCATTGGGATCATTCAGGTCTCCCTTGACGGTTCTAATCTGAGTGGATAGTCCATGTAAGCGCACATGCCCTCAGATCGCCGGTGGTCACGCGTACTTGCTGCCTGAGCACCTTTGGGGTGTATCCATGGCCGCCTATGACGCCCAGTCCACCAGCATTCGTGACTGCTGCTGCAAGCTCCGGTCCTGCAGCTACATTCATGCCTAGTTCACAAGCGTGAGTGAAGGGACACACTTCGATTGGGCGTCATGTACCAGCCAGCAGAATGGGATGTTTAATCCCAAACATCTCCGTTATGGGGGTAGTGATGGTGGCCATGACTGGTAAAGTGAACTGTGCGGGCGGAATGGGGACTTGGGGGCCTTTGTAGCGACATTTATATGTTCCTGCACCGGTCGGTTAGCCACCTCGATCCGGAAAACGACGGTGGCAGCTGATTTCGATGAGCACAGCAAAGACCGCCTCAAGCGGGTGTCTCCTTTAACACAAAAAAGAAAGAATCAAATGTAACTAGATAGTCGGCGAATGTACTGGGTATGGCACAGAAAAGTGTGATATACGTATGAGAACGAGTGTATGGGATACATGAATTGACAATCATCCATGAGGGAACGCGAATGAGAAGAGTCGAAACGCAGAGGAAAGAAGTAAAAGCCCACGAGCCCGAGCTCGCGTCATCAGGATCGTTGTAATATAGGTGATCCGGCACCCAATTGCATCAGTCGGCGCAGCCGTGCAAGTTCAGCAGCGAGGGTTCTATTAATCAACTGTCAATAATCACCTGCAAAATGGTTCGACACGGCCTTACTTGGAGGTTTCAATAGCTTGATCACTACGTCGAGATTGTTCCTCGACCTGTGCTTTGAGATGTACGATTTCTTGCCGAAACTCATCCTCAATTTCCTTCCGAACTTGGGAGCCCTCGTTTTGGAGATCTTTAACCTTCGTTTGGGCCAGCTGAGCTACATGCATTTCCTCTGCTAGTCGCTCGTACTTCTTGCCAATTGTTTCCGCCTCTTTCTTTAAAATACCTTCTCGCTTCCGCATTTCGTCTTTAAGTCGTTCGGTCTCGTGCTTCCAGCTCTCCGTCAAGCTTTTGAGGCTATCGCGCAACGTGATGTACTCTCGTTCGGACTTTTGAGATAGTGCGGTTGATTCGGCAAGGGCAGTTTCCATCTCACGCAGTGATCGTTTCGACGTAGTTGTTTCCGTCTTGAGTTGTGACTTTAGAGTGGCAGCTTCTCCTTCTGCCTTGCGTGCTCTTTCGAGAACCTCCAGCGAGAATGAGCATAATTCTAAGGTGAATATAGAGATACATACCTCTTGAAGTAGTCGTTCTTTGCGCGCGACAACATTATTGAGACCTTCGTTCTCCAGCCGGAGCCGCTCACGACTCTCCTTCAAGTCTTCCGTCTGACGTGTTAGTTGTGCAACCGTTCGTTGTGAAAGACGAAGTTGGGACTTAGTGTTCTCGAGTGCGTTCCTTGCATTGATGACACCAGTTTGAAGGTCAGCTAGAACCTTGGAAGTTCCTCCTGGAGTGAGCGAGAATCGACGGTTTGGCGATGCCGGCGCCTGAAGTAAGGTCGTGGAATTTACATTCACAGAATCATTGGAAGCATTCGGATCCACTGAAGGTACTGGGGGAGGCGTTTGGGGAGAGGTGCGATTCAAGCTCGGAGATAAACCATCATCCGCTAGCGCCCGAGCATTCCCTGTAAGAGTAAAGTTTTCATGCACTTGAGAGAGGTCGTTGCGAGAATACGCAGACGGATGACTGACCCACTGATGCAACGGGTATGCCTGGTGAAACAATATTCATTAATGTGGTTCAATTTTCGGTTAGTGAATAACCTCTAGCCTTTGGTTGGTGATGACGTACGACTCAGAGTACGAGTAGGACTGGAAATTCGCTTGACAGGATCTCTGGTACTCGAGAAATTTCCAAAGACCACTGGAATGCCTTCAGGAATGCCTTCAGCCTTGAAGCTTGGCGTTGCACTCTCGCGCCGAGGCAGCGGAAGACTCGAGTCGCGACCAGCCAGACCCTGCAGTACATCAAAACTAGATCTACGCAACTTTTTGGGGGTTGTGAAAGAAGGATTGTAGGCAGAGGGAGGGGTACTAATATCAAGCACAACGTCGGAAGGAAGGGATACATGGCTAGCGGGCGTCATGAAGCCTGGGGGGAGTGGACGCGGTCCACGTAAAATAATATTCTCTAGACTGTGTAATTGAGCTTGTTGGTGTCGAATAGAATGTTTCAATGTGGATATCTGATTCCGAACAGCCACTGCATAGGGACAACCAACCCGAGAACTCGGAGTGACAAACTATTCACAATGAACAATGCTGAAAAATACCTGTATCGTTGAGAGGGGCTGACGGGCTTGGCACGCGTGAAGGACGCAGTGAATCGCGCGACGAAGACCTAGATAATGAACGAGCAGGAGTAAAAGGCGAGTTGACCGGACTTGACATTCAAAAATAACGGAAGTGAAAGGATCGTGAGAGTTGGCCTATCGACCAGACTCCAAGAACCGAACGGCCAAGCGCTGGAACACAGGCCGAGGAGCTAGTCTAGTGACGCTAGTAATGATGGTAGTCGGTGCAAGTTTGTGCTAGTATGGGGCAACGCTGCAAGCCCTCCAATTTGTTTCTGTTAGGATCCGTGACGCGGTCACATGATCTGATAGTCTCTTGCCATCCACCACGTCCTTATCCCTGTCTACACCATGGCCGAGTGTGGTATCTGCCTCGACGTGTTACAGAATCCAGTCTCTATCCCATGTGGTGCGTGTCACGACCCAGTCGGGTGATGGGTCCACTGCCGCTCACCTCGTCCGACAGGCCATGTCCACTGCGAAAGATGCCTACGGAACCACATCAGCGTTGGGGCAGATGCGCTCAAATCTACATGTCCTACCTGTCGCAAACCGTTCCACATAGGTTTTTGATTTATCACACCGCATCCGTAGTAGGGCTGATCTTTCCCTCAGCCTCGCCTGACTTGGCATTCGTCCCTCAAAAATACCATGATTTTATTTTGCCCAGTGTACGCAAAATATATATGGACATCCCTTCTACTGCATCAATGAGGGCGGAAATTGATTGTTTGAAGCAACAACTGGACGTGCTCGCCAGGAAGAATGAGTCTCTGCGACAGTATTGCACGGACTACAAGCGTAAGCTCGGGGAGCTGGTGATAGAAAGGCACGCCATCATCGAACGGGATGTAGAAGCGCGAAAGGAGGTGGTTGATCTGCGCAGGAAATACGATTCTCTGAAGAAGAGATGTTGGGAGGCTCAGTCATGGTAAGCACGTGTTTGCTAGGTTCGTGTTTATGGCGAAAGCGGACCCATGCACCGGATAGCGACTATGCGCGCAACACGCCGTCTCGAAGTCTCAGTCGTAGGAGTAGCCAGGATATGGACGCTGCCTACGAGGTGCACCCGAAGGTGGAAGAGGATCCGGTGTCCCTCCGAGATTTGAGCCCACAGCAATCTAGACCAAAACGTGCTCTACCTAAATCTCGTTTGTCGAACAGCATGCATCACAAAATCGAGCAAACACCACAGTTGGTCAAGAGGCAACGAACGCACCGGTACTCATATGTTGGTTCTAGCAGCCAACCACCACAGGTGGTCTGCAAGAATGAAGATGAAGATGAAAATGAAGGTGAAGAGGAGGAGTAACATGCCATACCCAGGTCGACCTTACTGTATGTCTAGCTCAAATAGGTGCCGGGAACACTTGCTTGCTTGATCTATTGTTACTATCAAAAAATACCAAATGCATACACACCCCCAAATGCAATTCTGCCTGTTTCTATCCAGAGACACCTAGAGCATCTAGATCAGAGTGTACTTTAATATAGACAACCTTTAGAATAGTGTTGTGAAAAGTATGTGTATTGATCATATTTCAGATGACTATGTGTGAGGAGTCATTGTCCTCCTATATGTGATGAGTCATCATCCTCATTCGGCTTGTCGGAACCAACAGACTGATATTGAGTCACGACCTGGTTCACCTCTGATGTGGATGCACGACGGCCCTGAAAACAACATATCGCTCCACGGAACCCTGAGACACAAATGGCACAAGGTTTGTTGGTTCCGAACGAGGATGATGACTCATCACATATAGGAGGATGGTGGCTCCTCACATACATTCATCCGAAATGCGATCAATACACATGCAGTAAGCAGAGGGGCAAATTGCCTATACCAATTGAAATAGGAGTACAGTATTTAGTACCTTAGTCTAAGAGATAAAGGAATTAATCACTCAATCCCTCCCACTTTCACTACTCGTCTGAGTCTGCTGTCGCATCATCCTATCCATTATTCTCACAGTCATGACCTCACAAAAGGTTATGAGCCCTGTCAACACACAAACCCAACTGCCACCACTTATTGCTTACATGATGTCCACCCAATCCATGACACATCCAGGCAGACACACTCCACCATTGCAACCCCTTACTTTGCTGAATATTTCCATGCTCCTAAACAGTAGCCCTGGGCAGATTTCATCCACCATAGCAGTGCCACCCCAATCACAATCCATACTGACCCAACATGTGAACACCAAGCAGACTTACTCCACACTGAAGATTGAAAAATTAGCAGAAGATAATTGGATTGCATGAAAGATGTGGATGTCAACCATCCTAAAGAGGAAAGATGCATGGGAGATAGTCATAAGGGTTACTAAGCAACCCCAAAATGATTCAGTTGCCAAAGCTGATTGGAAAGAGAAGGATTTGGTCACCCAGGAACTAATCATAACATTAATCAAAGATAATCAAGTACTCTATATCCTTGATTGTACCACATCTGGTAAGATGTGGGACAATCTGTGCAAAGTTCATGAGCTGCATGGCTCACAATCTATCATCTCTACTAAGCAAGCTCTTTTTGGCAGCTATATCAAAGAGGGATCAGATATAGGTGAGTATCTCAACTGAATGAAGATCTTACACAATGATATAGCCTTCTTGGAACATGCCATCAGTGAAATAGAGTTCAAAGCCTTACTCATTGCCAAGCTTTCCAGGAGTTGAGAAGGCTGTCGGAATAACAAGCGCGCACACAGCCCAGGCCACGATCCATTCAACTGATCACTGCTGTCATTGATGCGTCACCATTCCTCGTACAGACACAACTATATTATATGGACCCTTCATTCTAGCCACACAGGGTATCTACATTCTTTTTCTTGTTCCTGTGGCTCTTACAATACAGACACTGTCTTTGACCCTTCCTTCTGACCCTCCTTTATGATACAATACAGAACTCATAGTATATAAAAAATGTCTTTCGCGCTCGAGCACCTCAGTCCATTGCATTGCATGACGACTGAGGTGAGCTACTCATATGCTTACTCTACTAGCCGTTGATCTAACCTGTACATAGTGAATCTCTGACAGGTAAATTATAGAGTCCATTGCATCGCACGATGACTGAGTGAATCTCTGACAGTCATGTGCCTGCATCCCCAATCAAGTGCATATTTCTATCAGGTTATGAGCCCTAATTCCTTTGTCAATTGATCGAAGAATGCACCGAGTACATTGCCATGTCCACCACTATTTCTATCACTACTGATACCCTCCCGAGCAATGTTCCTAAGCTTGACGTCAAAGGGACAAACTGGGCCATCTTCTCCATTTGTTTCCAGACCGCAGTTGAGGCCAAAGAGTTGTGGGAACACTTTGATGGTACCGACATGAACCCAGACCACCAGCCAACCACTACTCAGGCTCTGACTGCAGAGCAGAAAGCTGAAAATGCTAAGTGGTTGAAGGACGAGCAAATGGCAAAGCACTTACTGTTGAGCGATCAGAGAAACACTAATACAACCCTGCCTATCTTCTATCACCATAACCTGTCGAATGATCTGGCATCAACGACTGAATCCTTGAGAACGTCTGGAGGAGAGAATGCTGAACAGCGAAAGGGAATCGAAAGTGAGGAAAGGGTGATCTTCAACACCTTGATGAACTATTGCATCGTCAGTATAGCAACAGACTATTGCACCATGCTCGCATCCTCCTAATACCAGCACCTAAGAGACTGGCATAATCGTAGTTGACCCTTGGGGCGAGGAGTCCGGGTCTTGGGTAATCGCGTGGCTATCTCCAGGTTGCCAACCTTTAAAGCTGATTAGGGGTGCCACCCCATACCAGGGCACTTCCCAATGGTATCATCCCCAAGCCCACAGGCAAGGAGGAACAACTAATAAATAGAACTTGTCAATATGATAAGGGAAGCCGGCAGCGTACGCCTATGCAACCCACAGGTAT
>JBBPJS010000943.1:0-12883 GCA_038088835.1 Singerocomus rubriflavus | reverse complement strand
AACGTGATCGTGCCCAACGCTAACACAGAGTACGCTGGGAGAGTCATTCATGCACTTGCTAACACAAAGTACAAGGCATGATGGTGATGTCATAACAGTTAGATAGTTTAGACTCATCTCAAAGTTGCATGGGTGATCTGGGGATTGCTGTGGCTTCCTAAGGGTTCTTGGGCCATTGATCCATGTCATGATTTGCTTTGATGGTGTGGTTGGTTGGGTTCAAAGACTTATAGTAGTTTTGCATTGTTGTGGATGGCTTCTAGGGAGTAAGAAGGCTTGGGGTTGAATTTTGATGTTCTCCTTGATGTTGGTCATTGTTTTTGGACATATCTGCAGCATCGGTGATGGGTGCTGTAACTCTAAATACTAGTTTATTATCATTTCAGACATGTCTGCATTGTTGGTGGAAATGCTGGGACCATGAGGACTAGTTTACTGTCATCTCGGACGTTGACTTCCTTGGCCATGTTCAATGGTGTCGTGGGGTAGATGCACAGGGTCAAAGGTTGAGGTTGCAAGTTTGTTGGGCTCACTCCATTGTTGGCATGATTGCCATGGTTCTCAGAGGTGAGATTGACATTCTTTATTGCATTGGATTTCCTCTCTGTTTTGGGTATAGATAGTTTAAACTCGTTATGGAGTAAGCTAGTTTAGACTTGTTTCGGAGTTTCACTGGGATGGAATCATGAATATACCAGTTTATACTCATGGTAGAGTCTTAGAGTGGGGACAAGGTTTCTGGGTTGACAAGGTAGTCAGTGGGCCTGTTTAGCGCTGTAGGTGACATCCTGAGTGGGATCCTAGGTAATTCAGTTTATTGTCATGATGGACATTTCCAGGATGGTGTCATGGCTTCTATGAGGTCAGACTAGTTCTCTCCTGTATCACCCCCTTAGTCTGAGTGGTGTTTGTCCATGGTGCTGCAGATTTGATGGACACCCCCTTGCTTGTGGGGTGGTTGTTGTTGTCATCTGGCTGAGATGTGGCTGCAGTGGTTTTTCGGGTCAGTTTATCCACCTGACTAGGTGTGAACCAGAGACGTTGGTACCATAGAGCTGATTCACTGGGGGAATGTGGAAGATGCCAGTGGTTGTCATTGTGATTGTGGATTGAGCAATCAGTTTATACTCATGATGGAGTATTATCCAGTTTATACTCATAGCGAAGTCAAGTACCAGTTTATACTCATGGGTGGAGTTGCAGTACCAGTTTATACTTGTGGGTGGAGTGTGGTACCAGTTTATACTCATGAGTGGAGTGACAGTACCAGTTTATACTCGTGAATGGAGTGTGGTATCAGTTTATACTCATGGGTGGAGTGACAGTATCAGTTTATACTTGTGGGTGGAGTGTGGTACCAGTTTATACTCGTGGGTGGAGTGACAGTACCAGTTTATACTCATGGGTGAAGTATAGTGCTGTTGCGGAACCGAAAAGTTCCGTCTACCCAACCACAACCCAACTACCTGGTAGACGACCAGGGAACATTACGATGAGTCCTTGAGATAACATCTGGATATGAAGAGTGCTGAACAGCAGGAAGGGGGAATGGGAATAAGGAGAGGACTGAAGCAGGACTATCTTCTAGGTGTGAACTCCAGGACTACTCTTGCAAGTCCTTGATAACCAATGAACTATTGCATTGTGGTTCTATCTTCCTCCTAATACTAATACCTTATGGTACTAGCATAATCGTATTCAGCTCTTGGGGTGAGGGTTCCAAGCCTTGGGTAATCACATAGCTGTTTCCAGGTTGCTATCCTTGAAAGCGAAGGTGGTGCCACCATAGATACGTGGGTATGTTCGATAACCCCAATGTATGTTCCAATGAGAGACACGATGCTACTTGTGGCTTAAATATCTGTATAGTCTGTTATCTAATATGATAAGACCTGCATGGCAATGATAGCCTCTCGAGGTTGCAGGTATAACATCAGTACTCGATATAATGGAGAGTACGTCACATGATCTTTGATAGTTTTGGGGTTCTTGGTACAATGAATGGATTCTGTACTTGCATTGGTTCTGGGTTCTGAACTAGCTGAGGTATGAGTTGGCTCTCTTGCCTAAGTTGGCAGTTCGGTGCTTGAGAGGGATTGTCAATGGAATGATAGAGGGGAGAGGGGAGGAGTGGCTTTATCTTCAAACATCTCACTCCTAGGGCTCAATGAAGAGGGCTAGGCAAATAACATTCTTTACTTGACTGTTGTCACTAGGCCACCTTAGTAGGCAGGGTAGGACATGAGATAACAAGTGGATTAGGCTGGGGGAACAGCCTGTATTCATAACCTCTTATATATGTTACAAGATAGTGCACAGACTGTGCTGTACACTAGGGTCTAGGGTATACATGATTAATGCTATTGGCTATACTATATGAAGGGAAGAGTCCATGAGGGAAACATTAGGCAGTTTTTCTGTAGAATGGAATGAAGCGGAGATGAACTGCAGGGACTAGGGTTGAGGGGATGATTGATCACAAGATGTGATGATCAGGAAGAGGGATCATGGCAGAGATCCATCTAGAATCTTGCAGGGTTTGTGATCGAGATGCAATCTTGATTGATGATTATACCGATCGAAGGGAACAACAGAAATAAGAAAGGGAAGGTGATCGGAATGGAAGATGATCGGTGATTCATGAAGAGTGTGAAGAGAGATACGAGATGTGATGCACGTGAAGGGTGAAGGCATGAAGATGTGAAGGGAATGAGAGAGGTCACGTGATCAGGGAGAGAGAATGTCATGGCACTCATATGTGCAAGCATGCAGTTATAGTGCAGAATCATACAAGTATTGTACACAATTCATAACAAGTGCTAGTTTATACTCATGGCGGAGTGGCAGTACCAGTTTATACTTGTGGGTGGAGTGTAGTGCCAGTTTGTACTTGTAGTGAAGTGTCGGTACCAGTTTATACTCATGGGTGGAGTGATATCCAGTTTATACTCATAGCAGAGTCGTGAGATTGGTAGTTTAGACTCATTTCGGAGTTGCTTGGATAGTTGGCTGTGGTTTGGTGTTGACGCTGTCAGCAGTTGGATTGCCTGCTCAGGATCTCGCTCTGTGGCTGGCACTGTGGCTCGCTGTCTCTAAGGGATCGGGATCTGTTGGTATATCCAGTTCGGTGGGTTAGTACTTGCTTGGGCTCTGGCTCAGTGGCTGGCACTGTGAGCTTTCATTCTTCCCCTACTTTGGATCGTGTATGCATAGTTCTGATTGACCAGCCAGTAGCTACAGAGCTCATCTCTTCTGCTATGCTAGGCAGGGCTCATAACCTGTTGGAGATTGAGGTGCCAGCAATGCTAGAGGTAAAGAGTAAATACTCCAGTCAAGAGTATGAGACTCGGCAGTATAACTACCTAGAGGTAAAGAGTAAATACTAGGTAGGGTAAGTAGTGAATATATAGACAATGTAATGTGTAGCTTACCTCCAGTCAAGAGTACAAGACTGGAGGAAAAGAGTGTTTGGTGATGCAACAAGTGGTCAACATTCATCCAAATAAGGAAATGTAGCTAATGTATGGAAGTTGTACTACTGAGGTCCTAATCAATGGGCTGATCTCCAACAAGAACTCCAATACCAGTGCTTGCTTAGAAGCACAGCTTCAAGGCTGCACTCTGGCATAGTCTTACCTCCAACCCCTCTAGTATATTGTATCATCTGACTCTGGACTTAGTCATCTGAGTTTCTCCATATATAAACTTCATAGATACTTCTGTACACCTTAGTCTGAAATCAGCATAACACCATCTGCTACCAAAGAGTCACTGAGTGACTTCACTCCAACTCACTCCAAACTTCAACCTCTGAACCTCCCCCAAGTCTGAAATTGAGATAACAAATCTTCTCTTATTATCTCAAAGTCATTGTTACAAAATATTGTATGACCTTGCACTATGACTGTGTACTTCTGCATGCATGAGTGCCATGACTTCTCTTTCCCTGATCACATGACCACCCTGTCCCTTCACATCATCACATCCTTGACCCTTCATGTGCATCACATTCTCTTTCACTTCTTCACCCTTTCATGATTGTCATGACCTTACCAATCAATCTCTTATCTCAATCTCCTCACCTCTCTCATCTCCACTCATTTCCCCCAATTGGTATGATCACTCTCACAAACCCTGCAAGATCCTAGATGGATCTCTGCCACAATCCCATTTCTCAATCATTACATTTTGTGATCAATCTTCTCCTCTACCCTAATCTCTGCATGTTCATCTCTGCTCTTCCATTCCATTAGATGAAGTGCCTAATGTTCTCCTCATGGATCCTTCCCTTTAATCTAGTAGTCCAGTAGCATTAATACCATATACCCTAGACCCATGACATAGCTTGGTCTGTGCTCATTCCTGTAATGTATATAAGGGGTTATGAGTACAGGCTGTTCTCCCAGCCTAATCCACTTGTTTCCTCCTCTTCTACCCTGCCCTACAAGGTGGCCTAGTGATAAGTACAAGTAAGGGACAGCTATTTGCCTACCAGTCCTTCATTGAATCCCTAGGAGTGAGGCACATCTGGAGATAAAGCCAAATCCCCCTTCCCTTTACTATTGTTCCATTATATCATCCTAGCAACACCAAACTGCCAACATTATGGCCAGCTAGCAAGCTTGTACCACATCTAGTTCAGAACCCAAAACATATGAAAGTATGGAAGACATTTATTGTATCAAGAACCAAACCCAGAAACTATTAAAGATCACATAACATACTCATTCATCATATTGAGTACTGATGTTATATCTGCAACCATAAGAGGCTTCCATTGCTGTGATGGTCTTATCCTATTTGTTCCATTGTTTACAGATATTTAAGCCATGAGTAGCATTACATCTCTCATTGGGACATACATTGGGGTATTCATACAAACCCATGTATTTATGGTGACAATGCTTCATTTTTAAGGATGGCAACCTGGTAAATAACACAATTACCCAAGGCTTGAAACCCTTGCCCCAAGAGCCAAACACAATTATGCCTTTGACATTAGGTCTTAGGTATTAGAAGGAAGACAGAACCACAATGTAATAGTTCATTGGTTATTAAGGACTTGCAAAAGTAGTCCTGGAGATTATACCTAGAAGATAGTCCCACTACAGTCCTCTTCTCATATTTGTTCCCCTATTCCTGCTGTCCAGCACTCTCTTTATTCAGATCTCTCATCTCAAAAATTCATTGTTTGTTTCTGTTCGTCTGCTGGATTATTGGGTTTAGTTGGCAGAGTAGCATAACTCTTTGGTTCCACAACAGTCATTGACTGACTTCATTCTAACTCACTCCAAACTCTGACTCTCAAACCTTCTCTGAGTCTAAAGTCAAGTTATTGACTGACTCTCTTCCAACTCACTTTGTCCTCTGTCCTCTGATCCCCAACTCTTCTTTTGTCCACCTCCCTCTGACACTCCACCTATCCACTCTATAGGTTGTAGACTGACTTTTCCCCTACACTTACCCTCTCCAATCTCCAACCTCTGATTTTCCATAAATCAAGACAATCAGATCCTTTGCAAGGGTGCACCATATATGGTGAAGCCAAGTCCCATCCAAATCCCTCAACTCCAGACCTTTGGAGTTCCCCTTGAAGTAGCATCCAACACAAGTTTAACACTATAAATCAATTTGGTGTCAATAATATAATCCACTTTGAATTCTTTATTCCCATCTTTTGTGACATGATGTCATATCCATTCATTCAACCCCTATCACCCCTCCTCCAACCATTTCCAACCATTTCTGTTACCTCTCATTACTTCTATGCCTCCTATCCTTTGGAGCTCCTACCCTTCAGAGCTTCTACCCTGGAGTTCATTCCCCCACTTGCACTAGTTCTCAAATGCATTAGACTTACTATTTATATCCTTTGTATGTCTCTGTCTATCATTGTCAGTGTCATTGTCACTGTCCTTCCTTTGTTCCATCATCCTTTGATATCTTCATATGTTCTTGACATAACCATATGATTACTTGACATTTCCACATGATACTTGTTTCACCTTCATATCTTGTATCTTACTTTACTTGTACTTAAGAGATGCACCTCCTGTATGTTTCCTGGATATGAATATCAACTAAGTC
Organism: Singerocomus rubriflavus; assembly: GCA_038088835.1. Taxonomy (NCBI): domain Eukaryota; kingdom Fungi; phylum Basidiomycota; class Agaricomycetes; order Boletales; family Boletaceae; genus Singerocomus; species Singerocomus rubriflavus. Next base: position 6,796 of record JBBPJS010000943.1, on the reverse strand, counting down.
ACTCCTCCTGTTCTTGTTCAATCTTCCCTCAACTCCTACACCTCCTACCCCACCTCCACTTTGGACCTCTGCTCCTACATCCTCCAAAATATGAGGACACAGGCCTATACAAGGGCACAACACATATGTTCTGCACCAACATTCTCACTAAGTCCCTGTGTCACTCCATTCCCCCATCAGAACTTTTAATCCACCACTATTACTAACTCATTCACCCCCCCTTAGAACTCCACAACCCCAGTCAGACTTTGACAAGGAGGACATAGACTTGACAGTATATTCATATTCCCACTTGTATAGAATCTATCTCTTCAATCATGACCTCACAAACATTTACCTATCAGTGTGAAAGTGCTTTGTGTAGTGCTTTTGGCAGCACTTGTACAATTTCTGGCAAGTTCATTAGCCTGTCTGCCAGGCCTTGTGACTCCATCTTAGAGTACCTTACCAATTGAAGCTTGTTGTCTCTCTTGACACCACTTTCTGAAAATTCAGAGTCCCCCCTAGAACCCCACTTCAGGGAACTTTGGGGTGACAAAGATGATGCAGGACCTGGTGGGCTTGGTGGACCTCCACCCCCTGGGCCAGGAGATGATGGCAGAGATGGTGACAACTCCTCCTTAAGTTTCTCTGACCCTGAAGATGATGAAGATCCTTGAAATTGACATCAGGAGGATACCTCCAAAGCTGCTAATAATGTTTCCTTTGCTTATGAACCTTTTTCTCAACTTGCTGATTTCATTCATGAGCTAACTAAACAGGCATTGCATAAGAAGAGCTCCAATCCTCCAAAGACCAAAGTCCATGAATCTGACCTGTTCAATGGGACAGATTCAAAGAAACTCCATTTGTTTGTGGTATAGTGTGAACTGAACTTCCAAGCAAACCCAAAGTCCTTCAAGAAGGACTGATCTAAGATAACATTCATGCAGTCATACCTCAAGGATATTGCCCTGAAGTACTTCAAGCCAGACTTGCTTGAAGATGAACCTCCACAGTCTCATTCCCTATGGATGACAAACTGGAAAACTTTCCTCTTTAAATTACAGTCTAACTTCAGATCTCATGATCCAGTTGCTGACACAGAAGCTCAACTCAAGTGACTGCAGATGTGGGACTTACAATGTATTTCTAGGTATATTGTTGAATGAAACCAACTTGTGACCCAAGTTCATGAGTGGGGCCCTGGTGCTCTCCACCAGAGCTTCTACAATGGGCTTTCAGACCACATTAAGGATGAGCTGTCATAGCAGGGTAAGCTGGACAACATCCATGACCTCTGAGCACTTGCTTAGCAGATTGATCATTGCTATTGAGAGCATAAAGAAGAGCTCAATCATGCAATCAAAGCCTCCAGTTCCAACTCTGGTCATCAACATCCCTCAAAGACATCATCAAATGCTCCAAACTCTGCTTCATCAAAACCCAAGGATGACAAGTCCAAAGGTAACTCTGCCTCCATTAAGAGTTCTTTGAACTCTGCCACTACTAAGAACAAGGACAATAAGGGTAGTACTACTGACCCTTCCATTTCATCAAAGCTTGGCAAAGATGGCAAATGTCATATTCTGTGTTTCGAATCAACTTCAGTACCTCCATACCTCCTCTGGTCTGTCTTTCCTCCATCCTTCTATATCTACTCCATTCAGACTTGTACTTAGTGTTCCTCCCTGACTCTGTCCCTGTTATGTTCTCCTATGTCACTCATACCTTACATTCCATTTCTTACTTAGTTAGAACTCCAATACCAGTGCTTGCTTAGAAGCACAGCTTCAAGGCTGTGCTCCAGCATAGTCTTACCTCCAACCCCTTTGGTACATACTGTAACCCGACTCTGGACTTAGTCATCTGAGTCCCTCCATATATAAACTTTGTAGTTACAACTTGTATACTTCAGTTTGAATATCAACATAATCTGATGCTCTCTCCACTTGTCCTCTAAGTCATTGACCAACTTCTCCTAACTCCCCCTTTGACCTCTGACCTCTGACCCTCTGTAAATTCAGGACAACCAGATCCTGTGCAAGAGTGCACCACATAAGGTGAAGCCAAGTCCTGTCTGAACCTCTCAACTCTGGACCTTTAGAGTTCCCCTCAGAGTAGTGTCCAACATGAGTTTAACAGTATATTCAAACTCACTCTTGCATCAGATCATTACTCATGACTACCAATCCTACTCAAGTTACCAGATTGCACACTAGAGCAATCACCAATCTACCTTCTTCTCCCTGATTCAATCCTCTCCATGCCTTTGGCAGCAACCACTAAGGCCCTGAATTCATAGAACAGTTTCACAGCTTCTCCACTTGTCAAAACACTCCATCTGCCTTCATGCACACACCTTCACAAACTCCAACTCTCCAAGCACATATACAGGAGTTAGACAATAAAAAAGAACCCCCCATAGACCCATTATTTCATACTCCTAGCAACTGAGGCAACCCTAGGAGCCCAGACAAGCCCAAAGGAGACCTCTTCAATGGCTTCGAATTTTCAGAGGACAACCTCAACCCCAACTCCTCTGATGATGAGGAACAAGTACTGCAAGACACATTGGCCAGCCTGGCCAGTGCCATTCAAGCCCTCACCCGCTCCTCTCATAAGAAATTAGAAACCTCACAAAGGACCAAAGTTCAAGAGCTGGACCAGTTTGACAAAACGGACCCCTGCAAACTCCAGGTCTTTCTTGTTCAATGCAAGCTCAATTTTCAGGATCGCCCCAAGGCTTTTACCTCTGACTGTGCCAAGGTCACCTTTACTCAGTCGTATCTGAAGGGTATGGCTTTGAAGTGATTCAAACCAGACCTACTCCAGATGGAAGACCCTGCACTCTGTCCCTTGTGAATGAACAACTATTAAGAGTTCATTCTGGAACTGCAGATGAACTTCAGACTGCATGACCCTGTCAGAGATGCAGAGCATCAACTCGACCACCTGACAATGAAGGATGGTCAAAGGATCAACAAGTACATTGTTGAATTTAACAGAATCACCTCCCAAGTCTGGGGTTACAGTGAAGGTGCCCTACAGCACCACTTCTACAATGGTCTCCTGGACTGCATCAAGGACAAAATCTCCCAGGTTGGCAAATCTCCCACACTCTCCAAACTCCATCAACTCACTCACTCCATTGACACCCACTATTGGAAGCACAAGTTGGAGATTAGCTGTCAGGCAAAATCCACTAGCAACCCCTCCAAGGCATCTAATAAGTCCTCCTCCAACTCTGACACCTTCACCTCCAGCTCCTCTAAGGAGTCCAAAGGGAAGTCCATCAAGGCTTTCACCACCACTTCTGGAGCCTCCACTCCTCCCAAGCCAGACCTGTCATCCAAGCTAGGAAAGGACAGCAAGCTCACAGTGGCCAAGTGTAAATGCTGCTTTGACAACAATTTCTGCATGTTCTGTGGCCAAGCAGGACATCAGGCCAAGAAGTGCATGAAGTCAACCTCTTATGCAGCCAAGAGCCACATAGTCAAGACTCCAGAAGCAAAACTGGAGGCCTCCTCCAAGGCAAAAAAATAGTCTGCAATCTCCATGACTCCACACAGACTGGAGGTTGTGTTGAATCCACCTGTGCACCCAAGGAGATCCATCTTAATGCATCCACTCTCTTAGACCCCAGATCCCTCATGCTCTCAGTCTCTCTTGTAACATATGACATCCCTTCCTTTCCCACATTAATAGACTTCAGATTCTCTAATTGTTTCATAGATATGAATTTTGTCAATAAATATAAACTTTCCACCTACTCTGTCCCTCTGCTATCTCTTCATTTGTTTAATGGAACATCCGACTCCACCATAACTCAAGCTCTTGACCTCTCCATCTGCTTTCCCTCTGGTGATATCACTCCAACAACATTCTATGTCACTCTGTTGGACAGCTTGTGTTTGATTGTTCTGAGACACAACTGGCTGACCTGCTTTAATCCATTGATTGACTGGGTTTCAAGCAGTATTTCATTCTGAGCACCCAAATCATCCATGCCAGCACCCTCAAGCTCAACTCCACAGCCTCCAGACATCACTCCTCCAGCTGACTCCATCCCCTCCAATACACTGCATTTCTCTGAATGCAAGGCCCTGCATATTGTGCTTATTAGCACACCCACCTTCACACTCACATGTCACCTTCAAGGCTTGATGCAGTTCACCATGATGCTCTGCCCACCTAACAGCAACCTTTGCTCCACCTTCATCACCTCCAAACCAGTCAACCTCTTTAGGGTTCCCTCAGAGTATCATGACTTTGCAGATGTATTTAGCAAAAGCAAAGCATCCCAGCTTGCTCTGCACTGCAAATTCGATCTGAAGATTGATCTGAAAGAAGGAGCTTCCCCCCCTATAGGCACCACCTACTCTCTCTCACCCTCCAAGCTTGAGTCCCTCCAGACATTCCTTGATGAACATTTAGCCAACAGCTTCATCTATTCATTCTCCTCTGCCCATGCCACCCCTGTCCTCTTCATTTGCAAGAAGGATGGCTTCCTCTGCCTCTGTGTAGACTTCTGTGAACTCAACAAGATCATGAAGAAGGATTGCTACCTGCTTCCTTGCATCTCCAACCTTCTCAATGCCCCTAGCTGTGCTCGCATATATATCAAACTTGATCTCTGACATGCATACCACCTGGTCTGCATTGCCAATGGAGATGAGTGGAAGACATCCTTCCACATGCACTATGGGTCATATGAATGGCTTGTCATGCCATTTGATCTCATCAATGCTTCTGCAGCATTTTAGTGGTTTGTAAATTCAATATTCACAGATCTCCTCGACATCTCCATCATCATGTATGTCAATGACATCCTCATTTTCTCTGAGGACTGTGTGAAGCACAAAGAGCACATCCGGAAAGTCCTCCAGCACCTCCAAAAGCATGGACTTTATGCCAAGCCTGAGAAATGTGAGTTCCATATCAAATCAACTAAGTATCTTGGGTACCAGCTATCCCTATCTGGACTCACAATGTCTCCCAACAAGGTAAAGGCCATTGTCAATTGGCCTAAACCCTGAAAGGTCCAAGACATTCAGTCATTCCTCAGTTTTACTAATTTCTATTGGTGTTTCATCACTGACTACTCCAGGCTGGTAGTTCCTCTCACTCACCTCACTTGCAAGAGTACCTCTTGGCATTTTGATGAAGCCTGCTGCTCCACCTTCCAGCATCTTAAGGATGCATTCACCTCCACTCCTATCCTTACCCACTGGGTCCCCAATGCCCCACTAATTGTTGAGACAGATGCCTTTGACTATGATATTGCAGGTATTCTTTCCCTCTGCTATCTGGACAATAAAGTCTGCCTGGTAGCTTACTTCTCCCACACCCTCTCTGCTCTGGAGCTGAACTATGACATCCATGACAAGGAATTGCTCACCATTTTTGAGTCCTTCCAGATTTGGCAGCACTATCTTGAGAGCTCCAGAACTCTGGTCAATGTTGTAATAAACCACAAGAACTTAGAATATTTCACCACCTTCAAACTCCTCACTCAGTGCCAAGTCTGGTGGTCAGAGTTCCTCTTCCAGTTCAACATGGTGGTCCATTTTCATCCTGGAAAATTAGATGTGAAGCCTGATTCCCTCACTAGATGCTGGGATGTCTATCCCAAAAAGGGGGATAGAAACTATGCTCTGGTCAACCCCCAGAATTTCTGACCCATCTTTACCCAAGAGCAACTCGCATCATCCCTCAAGGCATCATGTTTAGCAGCTCCAGTCCTCCAAGCCAGTATGCTATTCAACATCAAGTCCCTGCATGATGACATTCTCTCTACTCTACCCTCCAACCCCATCTCTTCCACACATCTGACCACCTCTGAACCCTCCAACTCTCATTGGGCTGTCGACTTTGAAGACTTCCTATGCCTCAATGATTACATCTACATCCCCAATGCCAATGATTTCTGCCTCCATGTCCTCTGATACAAACATGACCACCCACTCTCTGGTCATTTCAAATAAAACAAGACTTTAGAACTCATTTGCCAAGAATACATCTGGCTGGGCATCTGAACCTTCATAAAAGAGTATGGCACATCCTGTACAGCATATGCTCATGTCAAGGTATCAAGACACAAGCCCTACAGGCTACTCAAACAACTCCCCATCCTCAAGAAGCCATGGAACTTGATCTCCATGGACTTCATTGAACAACTCCCTCTGTCCTCCAGTCACACCACCATTCTCATCATCATGGACAGACTATCCAAGCAATGTGTTTTCATCCCAACTGATGATAAGGTAATGTCTCTGGAGCTAGCTAAACTATTCCTCCTCCATGTTTTTTCAAAGCACAAAGTTCCCTCTCACATCACCTCTGATTGAGGCTCGGAGTTCATCTCCCACTTCTTCTGCTCTCTAGGTAAAGCTCTCAACATCTGCCTCCACTTCACCTCTGGTTACCACCCAGAGAGTGACAGCCAAACAGAATGCATGAACCAGACACTGAAGCAGTACCTTCACATCTATTGTAATTACCAGCAAGACAGCTGGTCTGAACTCCTGTCCCTTGCAGAGTTCATATACAACAATGCTTCAAATGCCACCACTGGCATTTCTCCATTCTTTGCTAATAAGGGCTACCATCCCAACATTGCCATCTACTCTGAACAAGACCTCACCTCCATCAGAGCCCAAGACTACTCTGTCAACCTTGACTTCCTCCACACCTTCCTTCATGAAGAGATAGCCCTAGCCCAGCAACAATATCAAGGTCCTGTGAACACTAAACAAACTCTAGCACTGGACTTCAAAGTTGGTGACCAGGTTTTTGTCAAAGCCAAGTACTTTAG
>JBBPJS010000942.1:0-12889 GCA_038088835.1 Singerocomus rubriflavus | reverse complement strand
GCACGATTGGGTTCAATGTGACTCCCAGCCTGTGCGGAGTCAGAGAAGTTGCACCCTATTTTTTCACCTTGGAGGAGGCAGAGCCAGTAGGGGTCATGGTAGCAGCCTGAGCCTTCGCAGCTCTAGAGGTTGACTTTGGACACTCTTTGGCAAAATGCCCAGACTGTTCACAGAAAAGACATAGATTGTTCTTTAGCTGGCACTGACGCTCCTCTGGGAGGATTTTGCCATCTTTGCCAAGCTTTGACGAAATGGAAGGGTCAGTAGTACTACCCTTATTGTCCTTGTTCTTAGTAGTGGTGGAGTTCAAAGAACTCCCAATGGAGGTAAAGTTACCTTTGGACTTGTCGTCCTTAGGCTTTGACAAAGCGGAGTTCGGAGCATTTGACAATGTCTTCGAGGAGTGTTGGTGACCAGAGTTGGAACCAGAGGCCTTGGCTGCACGATTAAGCTCTTTCTTGCACTCCCAGTAGTGATGATTGATCTGCTGAGTGAGTGCTCGGAGGTCATGGATGTTGTCTGGCTTACCCTGCTGTGACAGCTCATCCTTGATGCAGTCTGGGAGCCCATTGTAGAAGCTCTGGCAGAGAGCACCAGGGCCCCACTTGTAGACTTGGGTCACGAGTTGGTTCCATTCAACAATATATCTAGGAATACATTGTGAGTTCCACATCTGCAGTTACTCGAGTTGAGCTTCTGCGTTAGCAACTGGATCATGAGGTCCGAAGTTAGACTGTAATTCGAAGAGGAAGGTTTTCCAGTTGGTCATCCATAGGGGACGAGACTGCAAGGGTTCATCTCCAAGCAAGTCTGGCTTGAAGTACTCCAGGGCAACGCCCTTGAGGTACAACTGTGCAAATGTTACCTTAGACCAGTCCTTCTTGAAGGACTTCAGGTTTGCTTGAAAGTTCAGTTTGCACTGTACCATGAATGAACAAAGTTTCTTCAAATCTGTCCCATTGAATGGATCAGGTTCATGAACTTTGGTCTTTGGAGGATTGGAGCTCTTCTTACACAATGCCTGTTTAGTTAGCTCACGAATGGAATCAGCAAGTTGAGAAAAAGGTTCATAAGCCAAAGGAATGTTATTAGCAGCTTTGGAGGTCTCCTCCTAACGTCGATCCCAAGGGTTTTCGTCATCTCTGGAGTCGGAGGGGTTTGAGAAGGAGTTGTCACCATCCCTGCCATCATCTCCTGGCCCAGAGGGTGGAGGCCTCCCAAGCCCACCAGATTCTGCATCATCTTCGTCACCCTAAAGTTCCCTAAAGTGGAGTCCTAGGGGGGACTCTTGATATAAAACAGAACTATACTGATGACGATGTAATCCCTTGAGTGATCTCTAGTACTTGAGTACGTTGGCTTGATGGAACGATGAAAGAATAGTAAGAGGAGGGTAATCCCAGGACTCACTTCCCACTAGAGGACGAGTATCCAAATGGATTAGACTGAGGGATGACAGCCAAAGACAGTCCCTTTATATACAGTACAGAATTGTGCATGGATCAAGTGAGGTCATAGATAAGGTGTGAAAAGGAAGCACACCTCATGGCCATCAAATGGAAGAGAAGGCATGGAGATTGAAAGAAGTAGACAGAAATGAAGAGAAGACTCCCACGAAGCAGAAATGAAAGATAAGAAGCTTCTAGAACAATCTGAACCTTACCATGAGGTTACCTGCAGGTGTGACATCATTATGACATCATTGGTCTAGACCAATCATGTGATCAGTCAGATGACAAGTCACGTGACCTAGTCATGTGATGCTGGAAAGATAAGATAAGATAAGAAGAAAGAAGAGAAATCGTACAAGTTCAAAGCAAAGTTCATAATACTTCCCCCCCCTCAAGACTCGGATTCCAGATGAGTCAAGTTTTCATACAGGGAAAAAAGTGACACGAAGTCAATGCCAGTGAGATGAAGAGGACAAGGAGCATTGGGCCGCTGTGCATGGAACTTCTGAATAGCCTCCCAAGCATTGTCAAGGTGAGCCACAGGCTCCCAAGTTCGATTAGAAGCATCCCAACCCTTCCAATGAACCAGATAATGAAGGGATCCGTTCTTTAACTTCAAGTCAACAATGTGATCCACTTCATACTCTTCATCACCTTCCTCTGTGACAAGTATAGCATCCAGATGCAAAACAGGTTGCTCTGGGAGAGGTTCAATGTATGGTTTAATGTGCTCCACATTAACGACCAGATGGATCTTCATACAAAAGGGTAACTCCAAATGCACTGCATTCAGCATTACCTCAAGAATCTGATATGGACCCAGCCATCGTTGTGAGAGCTTAGGGGATGGGAAAGGTAGCTTGAGGTGTCCTGTAGACAGCCAGACCTTGTCACCAATATGAGGCATAAAAGTAATGGGAGCATGAGGCCTAGATGCCATAGCATTCCGAGCAGCCATCAAGGCCTGCCAAACCTCGTCATGCACAACAGCGCATTCACCAGCAAATCCTGGTAACCCATCCGCAAACCCAAGATGTGAAACATAGTTGCATGTAATGGAGAAAGGTGTTTTGCCCGTTGCCAAGGAAACAGAATTGTTATGATGAAATTGGGCCATAGTAATCCAGCTAGGCCAATCGTTCTGTTTCTTGGCAATGAATTTACACAGATAAGTGATCAATTCTTGATTGATATGCTCCGTTTGTCCATTGGTTTAAGGATGGTACACTGTGGATATTTTCTGAGAAATAGAAAGGAGGGAACAAAGAGAAGTGGTGAAGTCAGAGATAAATTGTGTACCATGGTCCGAAACGATAGTAGCGGGTAAGCTGTGGAAACACCACACAAAATCATGAAACAGGACCGCTAAGTCCTTTGAGGAGATCGATTTGGTGCAAGGAATAAAGATGACTTCTTTGGAAAATTGATCAATGATAATACAGACAGAGTCTTTTCCTTGTACTGCTGGAAATCCGGAAACAAAGTCAATAGATAGGTCCTGCCATGGTGCATCTGCGACAGGGAGAGGTAACGGAGCTACACCAGAAGTATGTTGCTACCCTCTTGCAATGGCACATGCCTGGCATGAGGAGATATAACTTTTGACATCTTTGGTGATTCCTGGCCAGCTGAAGGACCGTGTGATGAGATGAAGGGTACGAGCTTGACCTGCATGCCTCGTAAGAGGAGAGTCATGATGAAGAGAAAGGCATCTACTTCGTACAGAAGTAGGAATGTAGGTTTTATTGTTTTGATCAAGGAAGACATGGTATTGTTCGTTAAAAGAAAAAGACAAGGGTACTGAGTCTTGCATATTTGATGTAGCAAGTCGCACTTCGTCATAAAAGAAAGAAGATAACTGAATATGGTGATTAAATACTTTCAGAGGTAAGATGGTGATATTTGTATTGATTTTTTCAGCTGCATCGCTGTAATCTGGATGTCGTGACAATGCATTGGCTTGACCATGTTGTGCACTGAGTTTGTAGGTGATAGTGAAGTTGTATTTGAGCAAGATGGCATGCCAGCATGCTTGTCTGGCAGACAGATCTTGTGGTTTTTTCCAGAACTCTAGGTTCTTGTGATCTGTCCAAATGTTGAAGTGTGGTAATCCTAATAGATAATGTCTCCATTCCTGTAGAGCTCATATAATGGCAAGCAACTCCTTATTGTAGATCGGATAGTTATGTTCTTCTTTAGAAAAAGAGTGAGAATAAAAAGCACAAGGTCTCTGTTACACTTGGCCCGGGTAGGGTCGAGTGTAGCCCTTGCGAGAACGAAGTGAGCTTGCTGAGTGACTAGGAGGTCGTACCGAGGTTCCCTTTAGACGAAGGGAGCACAGAGGAGCCTTGCTTGTGGGTAGCAAGGGACTTAGGGCAAGGGGCGAGACTTAGGGAACCTTGAACTAGCCAGCAAACTAATGTTGCAAACGCTAGGTGAGACAAGGGAGAACTAAGCTAAGGTATCGTATGTAAAGTGAGGCTTTATATACGTATCCCAACTGCGCACAGACCATTATATAGGGTAGGTGCGGGAAAGGACGTTAGCTCGGTAACGAATGGGAATGAGGTGTCAAGGGTTGCGGGAGACCGCTGTCAAGGAGAAACCTGTTACAGCTGTCGAGGTGGAGTGACAGCTGTCGATCAAAAGAAGTGGGGAGCGGAAGCAATAAGTATGTCGATCAAGTTACCATGCTGTGCGTGGAAAGGAAGATCTGAAGATGAAGCACAGTTTAGGTGTAAAGCAAGGCAAAGCCCGGGTCGACACCGGGGATGTGGAGACGAATAGAAAGTGAGGAAAAAGAGTAGGAGAGAGCGTACGGGTAGAAATGTAACAGTCTCCATAGACTATCTTCACATTGCTGAGATAAAATGGCCCCTGTGGCTAGGTCAGAAGTGTTGGCTTCAATACGCATAGGTTTTGTCATATCTGGAAAGACTAATAACGATGCTTTCATAAAACGATCTTTAAGCATTTCAAATGCCTTTTGCTGTGCTTCGTTCCATATGAATTCCTGATCTTTCTTCATTAGTGAAGTAAGTGGTTTTTATATTTCAGCAAAGTCTTATATAAATCTCCTGTAATAATTACACAATCCAAGAAAAGATTGAATGTTCTTGAGTTTGCGAGGCACTGGCCAGTCAAGAATGGCATCAACTTTGCCTTTTTGCATTTCGACACCTTTTTTAGAGACAACCATTCCTAGGAAGTCTACTTTGGGTTGCGAGAAGTGGCATTTTGATGGCTTGACATAGAGATCATTTTCCCTAAGATGTTGCAGCACTTCTCTTACAATGGCCTCGTGTTCTTCTTTTGTTTTGTTTTTGGTAAAGATGTTCACATCGTCTAGGTAGATGAGAACACAGACCCACATATCATTGTAGATGTTGTTCATCATTTGTTGAAATGTGGCAGGGGAATTAGTCATGCCAAAGTACATGACAAGAGGTTCATATGATCCTTCTGGCATTATGAAGGCCCCTTTCCATTCATCCCCTTCTTTGATGCGGACATTGTTATATCCCCATCATAGGTCTAGCGTTGTGAACATATCGGCTCCTTTAAGCTGATCAATGAGAGTTGAAATCAGTGGTAATGGATAGGCATTCTTTATGGTTCCTTCATTGAGATACCTATAGTCCATGACCATTCGCTTTTTTCCATCTTTCTTAGGAATAAAAAAGACAGGAGTGGTTTGCAGGGATTTCGAAGGTCTAATATATCCCTTTTTCAACTCTTTTTGAAGGAAGGTTCAAACTTCTTGTTCTGAGTCAGATAAAGGGATAACATGACCTTTCTTGGAAACAAAGTTGGGTTTAAGGTCAATGCCATGATTCCAAGGTTTTCTTTCTGGCATTCTGATGGATTTGAATTTGGAGAAAATGTCGAGGAAATCGTGATATACTGCAGGTATAGCTTTCTTCAGTTCTATTTCTTCTTCTTTAGAGATAGTACAAATAGATGTTGTGAGTAGGCTGTACTGCTGACAGTGAGGTGTACAATGGGGAAAAGTGATAGTCTTTTGAATCCAATCGATATCAGGGTTATGACGAGATAACCAATCATAACCTATAATGATTTGGTGGGTTCCTAGTGTTGATACTAGAGCATCTAGCATCTCAGTATGTCCTTGTAACGTTATTGCTATAGTGACGTAGTGTCGAAGCATTCCTTGTGTATTAACAGATCCATCGGCATTGATGGCTTTCAAAGGTCTAGCTAGAAGTTTTCTCTCTAGTTAATATTGATCAACTACCTTGGAATCAATGAACGTGTTACATGCACCAGAATCTAGTAACGCTTTCAATGCCACTAGGCAATCTTGTCCTTGGTATAAGAAATTGATATTGCATGGGATGTTAAACTCTCCATGATGAGCAAGCATTTTTCCATTTTCTGTAGGGGGTTTATAATTTAGAGAAGCGATATAAACTGACCTTATAAAGGAATTAAGCACACTATTTTTCTTTTCCAGTGCCACGCTCAATTGAGACACCTTTACGGAAATACCAAATGCACATTTTATTGCAGAATCAAGTTCAGAACTATCAAAGTCTGAAGATATATTAGTAGAGATGGACTGTGGTAGTATCACTGTCCTTCGACCAAAGTTACCCCTATTAACCTTGGTCAGCTTTAGTTTAAAGACACATGAGAGGCTTGCTTGGCTTTTTCTTCGGTTGCTATCTTATCTCTCCAATATACCTCTGCCTCTTTTGTGGTATACTGTGCCCGCAATGCCATTATTTGCAGAGATGACACAGCTTGAGCTGCAATTGCAGCCAAGTCTCTCATATCATACAATTGTGTGGCATGCCAACCATTTGCATCTGGTTGGGAGGAGAATTCAGTTCTGACCATATAATTTTGAATGTAATCCGCAGGGGGAATGTATTAACCCCACTGATCGTATATTCCTTGTTGTCGGACTGGGAACTTTTTAGGGAGTTTACAGTCCCTTGCTATATGCCCTAATTTATTACAGTTATAACACTGTACATTGGGGTTTGTCAGATTTTTGGATGGGAATCTTTGCAGATCCCAATTGGTAATAGGGCAAGTCTGTTGAGCTTTGATGTCCATAGGGGCTCCCCTTCCAGGTTGCATATCGACAGCTGTAAACTTTGGATTGGCAGCAGGGGGATGTGCTGCAGGGTTGTAGAGTCGGGGGGTGAACAAAGGTTGTCGATTGGGAAAGGATGGACATGATAGTACTTGTGAAGGTTGAAAAGAGGCAAAGCTTCCTCTTTCCTCTTTTTCCTTCTCAAGAGCCAGACCTACTTTCTTTACTAGATCTTTAAAGTTTTCGTATGACGCTTTCAAATCTTGTAGATTCACTTGGTGGTAGATGGGTTAATCTATCAATCTTTTTAACAGAGTTAGTGCATGGTTGTCGGAGATTTTGGCTTCTTTAGCAAGGAGTTCAAAATGGCTCAGCCATTCAAATGTATTACGGCCTCCCTGAGTTAAACGTTCCAGTTTTGTCAGCTGTTCATGAGCCAGAGCGTCAATCTGAAAATAATGACTGAATTCCTTTTTCAGTCCTTTCATTGTTGGCCATGCTAAGTCGCCTTGTGGGAACCCTATTAGTTCTTTTCCATTCTTATCTAAACAAGGTTTCTTTTCTAACTCTTCATATTCTTCTAGTTTGAGCCGAGCGAAGAGTTAAGCCTTTGCTCGTTCTAATCGGGATAGAACCGCAACAATGTGGAGCTTATCCATGTTCCACATTTGCATACTTTGCCACAAGTCTATCTTTGTCATCCATAGCTTGTAGCGGTCTCTTTTTCCATCCCAGTTTCCTGGGTCCATGATCTTCTTGGTGATATCCTTGCTGGATGTATTCTGATTCATTTGTGCAGTGATAGCTGTCAACTGTGAGAGGATGTCTGCAAATTGTTGTTCAAAAGACATTGTGGGCAGTGAAGGAACAGGGTCTTGATAAAATGATTGTTCAAGTTCTATAGCTGGAGGGGTAGGAGAATCCAATTGATCTTGATCATATCCTTCAAAGTCGCAAAACTGTGAAAATGACATGTTTGTTTATTGCAAAAGAATCTCCTAGACCTATCTTTCAAGGTCTACTCGATTCGAGCTACGTTATGGCTGCAAAGTTGATATGATTTATGAGAGGGATACTTCTTTTTTGCTTTCAACATTTCCAACCTATGTCTAATCCTTTCTTTCTTGTCTTTTAACACTTTAACTGCAGAGGGTTGAATTTCAAGGTTGATCACCATATCGGTTAACCTTGCTTGTTCGTGTTCTATGAAAAAAGTAAAGGCCACTTGGTGGAAATGGGTACCTTGTGCCCAACAAAGCCACTGATGGTGATCTGCAGGTTCTTCTTTTTTTAACCTCGTGATCTGTTCCTTATCAGCTGGTAAGATCTCTTCATTGTTACCAAGGTAGTCTTCGATTTCTGAAGTAGCACGTCTTGTGCTTGGATATTGGAGGGGTGATGTTGGGGGTCATTGGATGAACTGGTGATCTAGTAGATTGGGTACCCTATTGAGAAGTTTCCAGCCTGTCTGCTGTGCTAGGTGATCGTTTGGGTTGGTTCCAAAGGCTGCATCTCTGTAGAACCATGAAGACAGGGGATGCGGAGTAGGAGACCTGATATATAGGTCTTGATCTTGAAAGAACAAAGGGAAAGTGTGGCGTTAAGGATTCACTAGTTCGATAGAGACCAGGCAAGGTAAACAAGCCTAATCCAAGTAATATGAAATGGAACTATACTGATGACGATGCAATCCCTTGAGTGATCTCTAATACTTGAGTACATTGGCTTGATGGAACGATGAAAGAATAGTAAGAGGAGGATAATCCCAGGACTCACTTCCCACTAGAGGACGAGTATCCAAATGGATTAGGCTAAGAGATGACAGCCAAAGACAGTTCCTTTATATATAGTACAGAATCGTACATGGATCAAGTGAGGTCATAGATAAGGTGTGAAAAGGAAGCACACCTCATGGCCATCAAATGGAAGAGAAGGCATGGAGATTGAAAGAAGTAGACAGAAATGAAGAGAAGACTCCCACGAAGCAGAAATGAAAGATAAGGAGCTTCTAGAACAATCTGGACCTTACCATGAGGTTACCTGCAGGTATGACATCATTATGACATCATTGGTCTAGACCAATCATGTGATCAGTCAGGTGACAAGTCATGTGACCTAGTTATGTAATGCTGGAAAGATAAGATAAGATAAGAAGAAAGAAGAGAAATCATACAAGTCCAAAGCAAAGTTCATAATAACTCTAAATCTTCAGGAAGTGGTGTCAATGGAGACAACAAGCTTTGATTGGTAAGGTATCCTGAGATGGAGTCACCAGGCCTGGCAGACAGGCTGATGAACTTGCCAGAGATGGTATGAGTGCTGTCAAAGGCACTATGCAGAGTGCTTTCATGCCGATAGGTGAATGTTTATGAAGTCATGATTGAGGGGATAGATCCTATACAAGTGTGAGTATGAATATACTGTCAAGTCTGTGTCCTCCATGTCAAAGTTCAACTGGAGTTGCAAAGTTCTGAAGGGGTCAGCTGCAGAGGTGGACTGAAAGTCCTGATGAGGGAATGGAGTGATAGGGGAACTCAATGAGGACATCGGTGCAGGACTTGTGTGTCGTGCCCTTGTATAGGCTCATGTTCTTGGATTTCAGAGGATGTAGAAGCAGAGGTCCGAAATGAAGGTGAAGTAGAAGGTGTAGGAGTTTAAGGGGGGATTAAACGAGGACGGAAGGAGTGACTTAGTTGATATTTATACTAAGGAAACATACAGAAGGTGTGTCTCTTAAGTACAAGTGAAGTAAGGTACAAGGTACAAGGTGAAACAATGTAGCATGTGGAAATGTCAAGTGACCATATGGTAATGTCAAAGAACATATGGAGACATCAACGAGTGACAGAACGAATAATGAGAGAATGATAGGACATAACGTATGCAGCAATGATTGAAGGCAAATAGGTCTGGCATGGTCTAGACTGGTCATGATGGAGAAACGAACTCTGGAGTAGGAACTCCGAGGAATAGGAGGTGTGGGAAATATGAGAGTCGACGGAGTTGGATGGAGTTGAACGGAGGAGGGGCAATAGGGGTCGGAGGATGGATGTGACAATATAGAGAGACTTGGATGACTAAGTCCAGAGTTTGGTTACAGTATGTACCAGAGGGGTCAGAGGTAAGACTATGCCAGAGTGCAGCCTCAGAGCTGTGCTTCTAAGTGAGCACTGGTATCAGAGTTCTAACTAAGTGAGAAATGGAACATAAGGTATGAGTGACATAGGAGAATGTAACAGGGAGAGAGTCAGGGAGGAATACTAAGTACAAGTCTAAATAGAGTAGGTACAGAAGGATGGAGGAGAGACAGACTGGAGGTGGTATGAAGGTACCGAAGTTGACTTGAAATGCAGAATATGATAGTATCTTCCTTTTAGGTCTGAACTTTTGAAGGCCACTGAGGATCACATGACTCTGTTGACTGCAGAGTCTGAAAAATTAACCAGTGGAGTAAGGTGTTACCTGCATAGTATAAAATCTGAGTGATCTGTGGACAACTTCTTAGAAAACAACCACCATGTCCAACTTTGCAGATATCAAGAACTGGGATGACAAATGCCTGATGGAGTGCATCAATGATGATGACACATTATGGGACATGAAGGCAGTGGAGCAGAGACAGCGCATGAGGGTAAGAAGGAAGGAGGAGGAGTGGAGGCAAGTGGAGGAGGCTGCCAAAAGGCAGGCAGAGGAGAACATGAGGCATTGAGCCATGGCTGAGATGGCAGCCAAAAAAAGGGTAAGTACTCTTTTCATTGCAAATGGATGGTGCTAATGAAGCACAGGCAAAGCAAGTTGCAGCAGTGCAGGGCTCCAGCAAGGGGAAGGAGCAAGCAGAGCTGGCGCTGGTGTGCCAGAGGTGTAAGGATCAGGGGCTAGACTGCACCCTTAGTTCTGAAAAAGCCACATTATGCAAGGAGTGCTGATGTGTCAAGGCTTGATGTAAAAGGTTGGAGGAGACAAAGATGGAGGTGAGAACAAAGAAGAGGGCACATGATGGAGATGAGGTGGAGGAACCATGGAAAAAGGTCCAGTTAGAGGAGATGGAAGATACATCGGAGCTGAGGGAGTGTACAGAGATGCTGGTGAGGGCCATCAACAGCCATCAGGATGCAGTGAGAGGAAAACTGAACTGTCTGATCCATGCAGTGGAGACCCTAATGGATCTCAAAATCATGGAGGTTTACCTAAACAATGAAAACAAAAGCAGTGAGGAGAATGAGGAGAGGAATGAGGAGGGAAGCGAGGAGGAGGACAGAAAAGGGTTGAAGGTGTCAGAGGACATCTCTGGAGGGATTCATGATGTAGAGATTTCCTAGTCCCTTTGAATGTATTCTTTGTTCATCAAACTGCATGAGGTCCAGGCTTCTCTGAGTATCAGAGATGGAAGTCCAAAATAAGCTCTGATGCATGGTCTAACTCCATTGTGAGCAGCCATGAGGTTTCTTCATCAGTTCCTTCATACCCAGACCAGCAGACCAGATACAGGAGTTTACAGTTCTTCCTTCAGCAGTCTACCTTGGAATCTAAAATCTCAGAGATCTCATACTCTGGCTCACTGTTGACTTCAACTAGAGGTAAAGGAGGTTATGTGTGGTTGGGGATGGTATTCAGAGTTGTGGGTTCTAATTGGAAGACATGGAAGACTGGATGTATGAACTTCATGTTCTCTGAGAGGTGGAGGGTGAAGAAGAGTGTACCTACCTGTGCTATGATATCAAATGGTCTGAGGTTTTTTTTAGATAGTTTCTTGGAGGGACACATAGTGCTGAAATACTTTGCTTTGATGAAAACCTGGTCACTGATTTTAAAGTCTGGTGCTGGAGTTTGTTTAGCATCCACAGGACCTTGATATTGTTGCTGGGCTAGGCTGATTTCTTCACAGAGAAATGCATGGAGGGAATTGAGGTTGATGGAGTACTCTTGGGCTTGGGTGGAGGTAAGGTCTTGCTCAAAGTGGATGGCAATGTTGGGATGGTAGCCTTTGTTGGCAAAGAATGAAGACATGCCAGTGGTGGCATTCAGAGCATTGTTGTATGCAAACTCTGTAAGGGGCAGGAGTTTGGACCAGTTGTCTTGCTAGTAGTTGCAGTAAATTCAGAGGTACTGCTCCAACATTTGGTTCATGCATTTTGTTTGGCTATTGCCCTCTGAATGGTAACCAGAGGTAAAGTGAAGGTGGATGTCAAGAGCCTTGCCTAGAGAGTGGAAGAAATGAGAGACAAACTCTGAGCCTCAATCAGAGGTGATGTGCAATGAAACTCCATGCTTCAAAAAGACATGAAGGAGGAAGAGTTTTGCTAACTCCAGAGATGTTACCTTATCATTGGTGGGGATGAAAATGCACTGTTTGGACAGTCTGTTCACAATGACAAAGATAGCAGTGTGATCGGAGGACAGAGGTAGTTGCTCAATGAAGTCCATGAAGATTGAGTTCCATGGCTTCTCAGGAATTGGGAGTTGCTTGAGTAGCCCATAGGGCTTGTGTTTTGGTACCTTGGCTTGGGTGCAGATTGTACAGGACATAACATACTTCTTGACAAAGGTCCAAATGCCTGACCAGGTGTATTCTTGATGAATTAGCTCTAATGTATGGTTTTGTTCAAAATGATCAGAGAGCAGATGGTCATATTTGTAATGGAGGACACAAAGGTGGAGGTCATTGGCATTAGAGATGTAAATGCAATCATCTAGGCATAGGAAGCCTTTGGAGTCAATGAATCAACAAGAGTTGGAGGGTTTGAAGGAGGTCATATGAATGGAGGAGATGGGGTTGGAGGAAAGAGTAGAGAGGATGTTATTGTGTAAGGACTTGATGTCAAACAGCAAACTGGCCCAGAGGACCGGAGCTGCTAAACATGATGCCCTAAGGAATGACACAAGTTGCTCTTGGATGAAGATGGGGTGGAAATTCTAAGGGTTGATCAGAGCATAGTCCCTATCCCCCTTTTTGGAATAGACATCCCAGCATCTAGTGAGGGAATTGGGCTTTGCACCTAACTTACCAGGTCAAAAATGAATGACCATATTGAACTGTGAAAGGAACTCTAATCACTGAGCTTGGTGCCAAGTGAGGAGCTTGAAGGTGGTGAAATATTCCAAGTTCTTATGGTTCATTACTATGTCAACTGGAGTTCCAGAGCCTTCAAGGTAATGCCACCAAGTTTGGAAGGACTTGAAGATGGTGAGCAATTCCTTGTTGTGAGTGTCATAATTGAGCTCCAGAGCAGAAAGGGTGTGGGAGAAGTATGCTACCAGGTGGACTTTATCATCTGGGCAGTGAAGGGAAAGGATACCTGTGATGATGTAGTTGGAGGCATCTGTCTCGATGATTAGTGGAGTGTTAGGGACCCAGTAAGTGAGGATGGGAGCAGAG